>JAPDNY010000001.1:5683509-5732521 GCA_029375565.1 Gekko gecko | reverse complement strand
CTCACACAGTGGCCTCAACCAGTTCCTCTGGAGGGCCAACAACTGGGCAGAGAGATCGAGGCCTTCCCCTCATAAGAACATCAGAAGAGCCCGGCTGGTTCAGACCAGTGAGGGTCCATCGAGTCCAGCATCCTGTCTCACACAGTGGCCTCAACCAGTTCCTCTGGAGGGCCAACAGCAAGGCAGAGAGGCCGAGGCCTTCCCCTCATAAGAACATCAGAAGAGCCCTGCTGGATCAGACCAGTGAGGGTCCCTCTAGTTCAGTATGCTGTCTCACACAGTGGCCTCAGCCAGTTCCTCTGGAGGGCCAACAACTGGGCAGAGAGATCGAGGCCTTCCCCTCATAAGAACATCAGAAGAGCCCGGCTGGTTCAGACCAGTGAGGGTCCATCGAGTCCAGCATCCTGTCTCACACAGTGGCCTCAACCAGTTCCTCTGGAGGGCCAACAGCAAGGCAGAGAGGCCGAGGCCTTCCCCTCATAAGAACATCAGAAGAGCCCTGCTGGATCAGACCAGTGAGGGTCCCTCTAGTTCAGTATGCTGTCTCACACAGTGGCCTCAGCCAGTTCCTCTGAAGGGCCAACAATTGGGCAGAGAGATCGAGGCCTTCCCCTCATAAGAACATCAGAAGAGCCCTGCTGGATCAGACCAGTGAGGGTCCCTCTAGTTCAGTATGCTGTCTCACACAGTGGCCTCAGCCAGTTCCTCTGGAGGGCCAACAACTGGGCAGAGAGATCGAGGCCTTCCCCTCATAAGAACATCAGAAGAGCCAGGCTGGTTCAGACCAGTGAGGGTCCATTGAGTCCAGCATCCTGTCTCACACAGTGGCCTCAACCAGTTCCTCTGGAGGGCCAACAGCAGGGCAGAGAGGCCGAGGCCTTCCCCTCATAAGAACATCAGAAGAGCCCTGCTGGATCAGACCAGTGAGGGTCCCTCTAGTTCAGTATGCTGTCTCACACAGTGGCCTCAGCCAGTTCCTCTGAAGGGCCAACAATTGGGCAGAGAGATCGAGGCCTTCCCCTCATAAGAACATCAGAAGAGCCCTGCTGGATCAGACCAGTGAGGGTCCATCTAGTCCAGCATCCTGTCTCACACAGTGGCCTCAATCAGTTCCTCTGGAGGGCCAGCAACAGGGCAGAGAGGCCGAGGCCTTCCCCTGATAAGGACATCAGAAGAGCCCTGCTGGATCAGACCAGTGAGGGTCCATCTAGTCCAGCATCCTGTCTCACACAGTGGCCTCCGCCGAGGCCTTCTCCTGATGTTGTAGCCTCCTGGCACTGGGATTCAGAGAAGAAGAAGAGATTGGATTTATACCCCGCCATTCACTACCTTTCCCTTTCCCTCCCCACAACAGACACCCTGTGAGGTTGGTGGGACCGAAAGAGCTCTTTCAAGGACTGCCCTTGAGAGAACAGCTCTGAAAGAACTTGTGACTAACCCCTGGTCACGACAGCAGCTGCATGCGGAGGAGTGGGGAATCAAACCCGGTTCTCCCAGATTAGACTCCGCGCTCCCAACCACTACACCAAACTGGCTCTCTGAAAATGGAGTTTTTCTTTAGTCACACAGCAAGTAGCCGCTGTCTGTCCTCTCCTCCACAAAGATAGTTTCAGAGGGGAGCAGCAGAACAGCTAGATTTGAGTCCAGGAGCATCTTAGAGGCACGCGTCTCTCCAGGCAGCTAGATCTACAGGACAGGGGCCACTAACGAGAAGGCCCTTGCCCTTGTGGATGGAAGGCGGACAGTTCGTGGACCAGGGGCCTTCAATAAATGCTGAGTTGAAGATCGGAGAAGATGTGGAGGATCGTGCCGGGATTTGGTGTCGTGGTGAAGTGCGCGGGTCTCTAATCTGGGAGAACCGGGTTGGATTCCCCACTCTTCCACTTGCAGCTGCTGGATGACCTTGGGCAAGCCGTAGTTCTGATAAGAGCTGTCCTTGAAAAAGAGCCATTTCTGTCAGAGCTCTCTCAGCCCCACCTACCTCACAGGGTGTCTGTTGTGGGGAGGGGAAGGGAAAGGAGATCGTGAGCCGCTCTGAGACTCCCTTCGGTAGTGAAGGGCGGGGTATAAATCCAATCTCCTCCTCTTCTAATTAAAACATTTATATCCCCCTTTTCTGGCGGTTCACTGTGGCTTACAAGTCTAGCCCTAGCTTAAAGTCGGTCGCCCTACCCTCAGTCTCCCCTCCAAGACCCAGTGCCTCACTGCGGCCTGAGGCCGGGCCAGGACCCGACCCACCCCTTCTTGCTTTGTGGTGTTCGTGCGCCGCACGCTGACCTGCACACTGACGACAATGACGAGGGAGGTGGCCACGGTAACAGCGAAGGACTGGTAGTCGGCGAGGTGGGCGTTGTCGCTGAAGACCCCATAGGGGATGAAGAACATGAAGACGGAAGTGTAGATGCCCTGCGCGATGCAGATGAAGAACTCCCGCTTGTTGAAGAGGAGGTTCAGCTGCCCCGGTTCGTACAGTTTGGGGTATTCCAGACTGCGATGTTCAGGCACGTCCTAAAAGGGGTGGAAATTACGAGGGGAGTCGGTACCGGCTAGATAATCAGGAGAAACTTCCTAACTTGTAAGAGTGGTTGAGCAGTGGAACAGTCTGCCTCAGGAGGTGGTGGATGCTCCTTTGCTGGACGTTTTCAAGAGGAGGCTGGACGACCATCTTTCGGGGATGTTGTAGGTATGTAGGCCTATCTTTCGGCTATGCTCCCACAGAGTGCAGGGGGCTGGACTAGATGACCTGCAAGGTCCCTTCCAACTCTAACGTTCTATGATTCTATGATTCTGTGACCAAGTGGAGGCTGGACGACCATATTTTGGGTATGTTGTAGGGCTCTCTTTCGGCTGTGCTCCCGCAGAGTGCAGGGGGTTAGACTAGATGACCTGCAAGGTCCCTTCCAACTCTAGCATTCTATGATTCTATGATTCTGTGACCAAGGGGAGGCTGGACGACCATATTTTGGGTATGTTGTAGGGCTCTCTTTCGGCTGTGCTCCCGCAGAGTGCAGGGGGTTGGACTAGATGACCTGCAAGGTCCCTTCCAACTCTAGCATTCTATGATTCTGTGACCAAGGGGAGGCTGGACGACCATATTTTGGGTATGTTGTAGGGCTCTCTTTCGGCTGTGCTCCTGCAGAGTGCAGGGGGTTGGACTAGATGACCTGCAAGGTCCCTTCCAACTCTAACATTCTATGATTCTGTGACCAAGGGGAGGCTGGATGACCATCTTTCGGGTATGTTGTAGGGCTCTCTTTCGGCTGTGCTCCTGCAGAGTGCAGGGGGCTGGACTAGATGACCTGCAAGGTCCCTTCCAGCTCTAGCATTCTATGATTCTATGGAAATACAGACAGGCCGGATACCTCATGACCTGTACTTCTCACCCTCTATCCGGGCATTCCTTCCCACTGTTGTGTTCTCTTCCTGCTGTCCTTTGTCCAGTTATATGACACTTGGTGTACAGTCTAATGCCACACATGAAGCACATGAACACACATGAAGTTACTTGGGACTGAATCAAATCATCAGTCCGTCAGTTGTCTGTATTGTCTACTCTCGGGATGTCAGGCTGAGGTCTTTCACATCACCTACTGTTTGGTCCTTTTTGACTGGAGATGCCGGGGACCGAACCCGGGACCTTCTGCATGCCAAGCAGAGGCTCTACCGCCGAGCCACAGTCTCCAATCAGACTGGCAGCAGCTCTCCAGTGGCTCAGGCCGAGGTCTTCCACATACTGCCTGGTCCTTTTTAACCAGAGATGCCGGGGATTGAACCTGGGACTTTCTGCATTGCCAGGCAGATGTTCAACCACTGAGCCACAGCCCCTCCCCAATTTTGGTCCATCAAGGTCAATATCTGGCAGCGCCTCTCCAGGGTCTCAGCTGGAGGTATTTCACATCACCTACTACCTGGTCCTTTTAACTGGAGACGCCCGGAATTGAACCTGGGACCCTGTGCATGCAAAGCAAAGGCTCTTCCACTGAGCCAAGCCCCTTCCCAGATGGATAGCTGCGTTAGCCTTGAGTAGATATTGCCTTCGACAGCCTGAACATCTCCGATTCACCTTTTTGAAAGGCAAGTTTCTCCTGGGGTGTAAAACTGAGAAGGGTTAATATGACCCAGTCTCCTGGGAAGAAGAAAATCCTGAAGGGGGAATGAAACCATACGCTGACTAAGGAAAGCCCAAGTGTTTACCCGTCCATTTGAAAGAGGGGCAGCCAATCATGAAGCCTGACCTTACAACGGCTCCACCCCTTTCTGAAAAATCTCAGTGGGAGCCGTGGTGCCCCTGCTGTAGAACATGTAAGAGCCTTGCTTGCAGAGACTCTGGCCTTTGCACTGCTATGGGGCTCCTTTGTCTGACTCAAAGGAGCCACGCCCACAGTAATGACTCAGACAGAGATGCAACAGGCAGCCTTCTCCAAAGGTAAGCAATTTTGTCGTGTGTCTGCACGGGATACCACTGGACAATCGGATCACACACGATGCGGAATTATAAATGGAGGAAAACGGGAAGCAGGCAAGGCCAGAGCAGTGAACGGTACTGAATTGCAATGGACAGCTTCCGCTGCAGGTGACTGATACCACTGCACCTCTACCCTGGGAGATAGTCCATCCCCACACAAGGCAGAGACGTAACGGACATTTAAATTTTATTCACAGCAAGAGCAGTTGAGCAGTGGAACTGGTTGCCTAGGGAGGTGGTGAGCTCCCCTCCCTGGCAGTCTTGAAGCAACGGCTGGACGAAGACTCGTCAGGGATGCCCTAGGCTGATCCCACATTAAGCAGGGGGTTGGGCTAGATGGCCTCTGTAGGGCCTCTTCCAGCTCTGTGATTCTACAGCAGAACTGTTTCCCGCAGGGGTGGTGGACTGGGAAGAGGCCAGGCTTGGAGAGTCGATCATACAGAGGCACAGTAGGCACACTCTTTCGTCAGTGGGCAACCCTGTGATCACTGGAGACTCTAATTCATTTTCTGACAGAACGCTAGAAATTCTCTCGTCACTCACACATGGGCTGGGGCCTACAGGGCCCTGGCTGAGCCAGCCTCGGAACCTCGGGGGAACAGGGTTTCCACGGCGGCCGGAAAGGGGAGGGCTTGCCTAGCCCCTCCCTGCCCTGTGTGCCTAGCCCCGCCCCTCCCACCCTCCTGGCGTCCAGAAGCAGAGCGAAATCTTCGACTGACCTGGTCAAAGACACCCATGGCGAGCACAGGCAGCGAGGTGTAGACAATGTTGTACAGTGTGATGAAATACTGATCGTAGACGGTCTTCGGAAAGAGAGAGAAAAAAAACGGCGGGTCAAGGAAGAGGAGGAGGAGGAGGAGGAAGAGGAGGAGGCAGGACGCTTCCCTACCTCCCCGCAGTCTGCTGACCTCAGGCTCATAATCTCTGCTGCCCCCTAGAGGCCATTCATGTTAACAAATCAAGCTACAAGGCCAAAGCAGATCTGCATAGAGTTGCCAGATCCAGGTTGGGCAACGCCTGGACGTTTGGGGGCGGAGCCTGGGGAGGGACCTCGGTGGGGTGCAAGGCCATAGACTCCACCCTCCAACGCCTCCGTTGGCATTCAGGGCAACCGATCTCTGTGGTGTGGAGATGAGCTGCGATTCCGGGAGATCCCCAGGCCCCACCTGGAGGCTGGCATGCCTAAATTTTAAAGCCAAGTTGGGAAGAAACGTTTTCGACAGTATTTCCCTTTTGGGGATGCTTTTTTGCAGGGCTTTTTTTTGGGGGGGGGGGGGAAAGAGGTGCCGGAACTCTCGAGGGGGAAAGAAGAGAAGAGATTGGATTTATACCCCGCCCTTCGCTACCCAAAGGTGTCTCAGAGCGGCTTACAAACTCCCTTCCCTTCTCCTCCCCACAACAGACACCCTGTGAGGTCGGTGGGGCTGAGAGAGCTCTGACAGAAACTGCTCTTTTTCAAGAACAGCTCTTATCAGAACTACGGCTTGCCCAAGGTTACCCAGCCAGGTGCAAGTGGAGGAGTGGGGAATCAAACCCGGTCCTCCCAGATTAGAGTCCGCCCACTTCACCACTACACCAGACTGACTGAAGTTTTCCATCTGTATGCTGAAAACTCATGAACTTTTAAACTTTTTAAAAAGAATTTAATCAAAGAGGTTCCAGAACTCCGTGCTGACGCGTCCCCCCAGGAAAAAAAGCCTTGCTTTTTTTGGCACTCAGTGCAAAAAAATATTTGCTTGGTTGTACCCAGTTTCTCCCTTTTCTCCCCAAAGTCTTTCTCTCTGGACTCCACCTGCTCCCTTTTACCCCACCGCAAAGCCGAACCTGATTGGGCACGCAGCGCCGTGATGTCATCCTACAATTACCCTCCCCGCACATGTGTGTGCTTAAAGAACCTTTAACCTCCCGGTCACGGTCTGCAGCAGGGACAGCACAAAAATTTATTCTGAACCTAGGAAGATGCTGAGTCCGGCCCCTTGGCCCTGCCTAGCTCAATCCTGTCTCCTCTGACAGGCATCAGCTCACCAGGAACTCTGAGGGAGGAACGTCTTTTGTAATACCTGCAGAGGACCTCCTATAGGAGGTGCCGGGGACTGAACCTTCCGCATACACAGCAGACCGAGGCCTTCCCTTCATAAGAACAGCAGAAGAGCCCTGCTGGATCAGACCAGTGAAGGTCCATCTAGTCCAGCATCCTGCCTCACACAGTGGCCTCAGCCAGTTCCTCTGGAGGGCCAACAACAGGGCAGAGAGGCCGAGGCCTTCCCCTCATAAGAACATCAGAAGAGCCCGGCTGGATCAGACCAGTGAGGGTCCATCTAGTCTAGAATCCTGTCTCACATGGTGGCTTCAGCCAGTCCCTCTGGAGGGCCAACAACAGGGCAGAGAGGCCGAGGCCTTCCCCTCATAAGAACATCAGAAGAGCCCTGCTGGATCAGACCAGTGAGGGTCCATCTAGTCTAGAATCCTGTCTCACATGGTGGCTTCAGCCAGTCCCTCTGGAGGGCCAACAACAGGGCAGAGAGGCCGAGGCCTTCCCCTCATAAGAACATCAGAAGAGCCCGGCTGGATCAGACCAGTGAGGGTCCATCTAGTCTAGAATCCTGTCTCACATGGTGGCTTCAGCCAGTCCTCTGGAGGGCCAACAACAGGGCAGAGAGGCCGAGGCCTTCCCCTCATAAGAACATCAGAAGAGCCCTGCTGGATCAGACCAGTGAGGGTCCATCTAGTCTAGAATCCTGTCTCACATGGTGGCTTCAGCCAGTCCCTCTGGAGGGCCAACAACAGGGCAGAGAGGCCGAGGCCTTCCCCTCATAAGAACATCAGAAGAGCCCTGCTGGAACAGACCAGTGAGGGTCCATCTAGTCCACCATCCTGTCTCACACAGTGGCCTCAGCCAGTCCCTCTGGAGGGCCAACAACAGGGCAGAGAGGCTGAGGCCTTCCCCTCATAAGAACCTAAGAGGAGCCCGGCTGGATCAGACCAGTGAGGGTCCATCCAGCCCAGCATTCTGCCTCACACAGGGGCCAACCAGTGGGTCGAACAATGAGGCACAGAGTTCCAAGGCCTTCATAAGAATATAAGATCAAACCTGTGGTCCATCTAGTCCAGCATCCTGCTTCACACAATAGCCCCAGCCAGTTCCTCTGGAGGGCCAACAACAGGGCAGGGAGGCCGAGGCCTTCCACTAATGTCCCCTCCTGGCACTGTAGGATTCAGAGGTTGGCTGCCTCTGAGCGTGGAGGTCTTCACGTGGATCTCAGGCCTTCCCCAGCCAATCTTCCTGGGATAATCTTCACCTAGCAGTGCCAGCAATTGGATTTGGTGACCTTCCCATAGCGTTCCCCTACCTGTGCCCCAAGCTCATATCTGACGAAGGGATCTCTGACTCTCGAAAGCTTACACCCCCCAAAACTTCAGTACGTACTTGTGGGATTGTCCTCTAGGCTAACCACTGTGAGTACCAACCTAGAGACCAGTCATTCCTCCGGAGTAAACACCAAATTCACTGCCAGAGGAGGTGGTGGCAGCTACAAGCATGGACGGCTTCAAGAGGGAATTAGATAAACATCTGGAGCAGAAGTCCATCAGTGGCTATTAGCCACAAGGTATAGATGGGAACTCTCAGTCTGGGGCAGGTGATGCACTCTATTCTTGGTGCTGGGGGGTGCAAGAGTGGGAGGGCTTTTGGTGTCCTCCTGGCCCCACTGCTGGACCTCCTAATGGCACCTGGTATTTTTGGCCACTGTGTGACCCAGAGTGTTGGACCAGATGGGCCATTTGGCCTGATTCAACATTGGCTTCTCTTGTGTTCTTATGTAAAGTTCCCTCTCCTCTCCTCTCCTCTCCTCTCCTCTCCCATCCCTCTCCCTGTTCCCTGCCCCCTTCCCCTGGAGCGTCACCTGGGCGGAGAACCCGCAGAAAAAGCCGAACCAGAAGTGCACCATGGTGAAGGCAAAGTTCTTGTAGAAGAAGTAGCAGAGGAACTTGCACATGCGCAGGTAGGACCAGCGCCCGTGGACCAGCAGGAGGCGCTGCAGGGACTTGAACTGCGAGAAGGAGTAGTCCGAGGCCAGCACCGCTTGGATGCCCTCCTGGCCGCTGATGCCGACTCCGATGTGGGCAGCTGCCGGGTAAGAGGGAGAAGGGACGCCAGGCTATAGAGAGAGCTCTTTCTTCTGGCTCCCGCCCCAGTAATTACAAATCTACTCCCTGGTTCCTTTCCGTTCTACCATCTAAAACATGAGGCTTCTATCAATGGGTTACGACAAGGTTGCCAGGCAGTGGGGTTGTGGGGTGGGGCAAAATAACAAATTTACGTGGCAGGTTAGGAGCTTTCATGAGTCACTGCTCACTTCTTCAGCATTGGTAATTTCAAAGGGAGATTAGAAAGAGAGACTGCTGAATTGCGACTGATCATGAAGCTCAAGACAACGCGTCCTCCTGGACTGAATCGAGACCTAGGTTTCCTGTCTCATTACCAATGCTGATTTCTCCACACCTATTACCCTTCCGCATATCTTACCTAAATCCAACCACACCTGCTATTGTTATTCACCTGCTAATGTCATTGGGCATCTGAAACGACTCCACTTTCCAATAAATGGGACAGATGGACTCCCATTCTAGCCGTATCTAGAGACGTGAACAGGGACTCACAAAAGCGCCTTCCCTGCCACATATTTTGTTAGTCTTTAAGCTGCTGCTGGACTCTTGCTGTTTTCTTATGTTTCAACTGTTAAATTATTATTTAATTATGTTATATAACCTTTGATGTATCCTGCCTTGAGCCCTGCTATGCAGGGGAGGGCGGGACAGAAACTCAATAATAAATTAATAGATAATGAGAGAAGTTGGCATGGCTTACGCCCGTCATCTTATCTTGCACTAGCACAACCACCAGACGGGCCAGAGGCAAGCCCTAGAGGCACCGGCAGCAACACATGAACACGTAGAAAAGGAAGAGACACATTCCCGTGCACTTGTGGAACTGCCTTCTACTGCATCAGACCCTCGGTCCGTCAAGGTCAGTATTGTCCACTCAGGCTGGCAGCCGCTCTCCAGGGACTCAAGCAGAGGTCTTTCACATCATCTATTCCCTGACCCCTTTTTAACTGGAGATGCCAGGGATTGAACCTGGGATCTTCCGCGTGTCAAACAGAGGCTCTGTCACTGAGCCAGAGCCCCTACTCAGACTGGCAGGGGCTCTCCAGTGTCTTGGGGAGATGTCTTTCCCATCACCTACTGCCTGGTCCTTTTCAGCTGGAGATGCCGGGGATTGAACCGGGGACCTTCCGCGTGCCAAGCAGAGGCTCTGCCACTGAGCCACAGCCCTCACACATACAAAGCTGCCTTCTACTGAATCAGACCCTTATAGTCCATCAAAGTCAGTGCTGTCTACTCAGACTGGCAATGGCTCTCCCAGGTCTCAGGGAGAGGTCCTTCACATCAACTACTACTTGGTGCTTTTCTAAACTGGAGATGGCGGGGATTGAACCTGGGACCTTCTGCATGCCAAGCAGCTGCTCTACCCCTGAGCCACAGCCCCTCACAGGTGAGCAGGGCTCAACTTTCTCCCTGTGTGCCAGACCGAGGATAACCATCATGCTTTCCCTGTTCATCTCCCAGCACAACCACCTCTCCACAGGGAGATGTCGTGGATGGTTTTTGAACCCTGGGCCCCAAAAACGTTGCCCACCCCGGGCCGACCTCCGCTCCGGCCACTCACTCTTGATCATGCTGACGTCGTTGGCCCCGTCGCCGATGGCCAGGGTGACGGCCTTCTTGTACTTCTTGACCAGCTCCACCACCTGGGCCTTCTGCAGGGGGTGACGCGGCAGCAGATGACGGCTTTGCAGGCACAGGCTGTCTCCAGGAACTCCAGCTCCATGTCGGCCTCCAGGGCATGTGCCTGCAGGGGACGGATTTGAAGCGGACAGGGGCACGGGGAGGGAAGGAAGAGAAATCTCTGAGCCACGTGCAAAGCGGAGAGAAGAAGCCAGATGCACCCATAGATCTTCAGCCTCTGAATCCCAGAGCCAGGAGGCAACCTCAGGGGAAGGCCTCGGCCTCTCTGCCCTGCTGTTGGCCCTCCAGAGGAACTGGCTGAGGCCACTGTGTGAGACAGGATGCCGGACTAGAAGGACCCTCACTGGTCTGAGCCAGCAGGGCTCTTCTGATGTCATTATGAGGGGAAGGCCTCAGCCTCTCTGCCCTGTTGTTGGCCCTCCGGAGGAACTGGCTGAGGCCACCGTGTGAGGCAGGATGCTGGACTAGATGGACCCTCACTGGCCTGATCCAGCAGGGCTCTTCTTATATTCTTATGAGGGGAAGGTCTCAGCCTCTCTGCTCTGTTGTTGGCCCTCCAGAGGAACTGGTTGAGGCCACTGTGTGGGACAGGATGCTGGACTAGATGGACCCTCACTGGCCTGATCCAGCAGGGCTCTTCTTATATTCTTATGAGGGGAAGGCCTCGGCCTCTCTGCTCTGTTGGTGGCCCTCCAGAGGAACTGGTTGAGGCCACTGTGTGGGACAGGATGCTGGACTAGATGGACCCTCACTGGTCTGACCCAGCAGGGCTCTTCTGATGTCCTTATGTAACTACATACCAAAGGTTAATTTACAGATTCAGAACTGGCAAACTATGTTATTATTTTAGGAAAAATTAAACTATTCCCAGTCCCTTCAGTCCTTCTGAGCTCTTTTTTTGCCCTTCCACTGTGGCGCACCCGGTTTCTCAGACACATTAAGAGAACAAAGATCAGTTCCTTTTTTCTAAGTGGGACCTAATTATTCTTCTGTAAGCTCTAAATAACCATTTGAGCTTCTTTTGGGTATTCTGTAACAGGGTATTCCTCCTATACGCAGGAGACCCCCTGCTCTAGTTATCTTGAAGTCTGTGGTTAGAAACAGAGAGCTGGAAGGCACCTTAAGGGTCATCTAGTCCAACCCCCTGCACAACGCAGGACATTCACAACTACTCCCTCCCCTACACACACCCAGTGATCCATGAGGAAGGCAAAAACCGTTCTTGATCCCCAGGCCAATCTGGCCTGGAGGAAAATTCCTTCCTGACCCCAAAGTGGCGATCGGGATTACCCCGGGCGTGTAAGAAAGGGCCACGAGAGCCAAGCACTGGCTCACCCCTTCCCGCCCTCCCCCTCGCCATCTGCCTAAGTATGTTTGTTTCTAAGTATCCCCCCGCCCAAGGACCTCCCTTACCAGGCTGTGCCCATTGATGACCAGGGCGTACTCTCCGGCCACCGCCTCCAGCACCGAGGTCAGTTTCGAGGCGGACACTTTCTCCGGGTAGGTGAACCCATTTCCCACGGACCGCGAGGAGTCCAGCATCTTCTCCCGGGCCTTCCTGCCGGCGGAGGGAGGGGGAAGGAGGAATAAGGATGAGCGATGGAGGGGGAAGCTTCTGCTGCCTTCCAGACCCTGAGATCAGAGTAAAGCCCCGGGAAACCAACATCAAATCAGGCCCTGGGGCAGAATGTTTCCAAAGCAGCCTCACAGCTCAGCCCCTGTAGCGTTTTGGTGCCGTTTCCGACCTTCGGGGTGGCATATCAGGCTCGGAAGCTGGCGAGCAACGTCTGAGGGGGATCTCAGGCCAGCCTCCTCTTGGCCGTCTCTTCCTGCGTTCTTGGTAAAGCCTCTGCCGCAGAGAATGCCTGCTTCTGTTCTCGTGTGGCTCTTTAACGTATCATGTGTACTCATGGAACTGCTGATACTGAAACTGATTCCTGGCCCAGTCGGATCAGTATTGTCTACTGAGAAACTGGAAGGGACCTACAGGGTCATCTAGTCCAACCCTCTGCACAATGCAGGAAATTCACAAATACCTCCCCCCACCACCACTCCCCCAGTGATCGAACCTGGGACCTTCTGCACGACAAACAGAGGCTCTAACACTGAGCAACAGCTCCTCCCCCTTATGACACACACATAAAGCTGCCTTATACTGAATCAGGCCCTCGGTCCATCAAGGTCAGTGTTGTCTATTCAGACTGGCAGCCGCTCTCCTGGGTCTCAAGTGGAGGTCTTTCCCATCACATAATGCCTGGTCCTTTCAATTGGAGATGCCGAGGATCGAACCTGGGACCTTCTGCATGACAAGCAGATGTTCTACCACTGAGCCACAGCCCCCTCCCCAACTTTGGTCCATCAAGGTCCGTATTGTCTACTCAGACTGGCAGCAGCTCTCCAGGGTCTCAGGTGGAGGTCTTTCCCATCACCTATTGCCTGGTCCTTTTAGCTGGAGATGCCAGGGATCGAACCTGGGACCCTCTGCATGCCAAGTGGAGGCTTTGCCATTGAGCTACTGGCCCCTCTTGGAGAACAGCCCTATCAGCAGCTATTCACCATAAGAGCTGAATGGAAACTCCAAGTTAGTATGCAATCCGTCTCCAAACACTAGACGCTGCCATCAGGAGTCCCCTTGTGGGCTTCCTATAAGCATCCGTCAGTCTGGTCCAGTCAAGCTCTGATTATGTAGATAATACGGGCCAAGCCTGCCCTCCTCTTTGGCAAGGGAACGGTAGTACTGGCCTAGCTTTCAGGGCTGTTGTAGTGAATGTAGTGTAGTGAGATTGTAATGAGGAGATCAGGGCCCTGTGGGACCCCATGCAGTTCTGCCGGGCCTGCAAGACGGAGCTCTTCCGCCAGGCCTTCCATTCGGGGGAGCCGCCCCGAGAGAGAGCCATGTCCCCGATCAGCCCTGTGCCAGCTACAGAATGCTGGATCTGAGCCAATCACTAGATGGTACACTGAAAGCCAGCCGCCGTCTCGAACTTAAATGTAAATTTAACTCTGAAATTGTTAGCACCTTTTCAATGGTGATGGTTTCATGTTTAAATTATTTATTGTGGTGTGTAAGCTGCCCTGAGCCGGCCTAGGCTGGGTAGGGCGGGGTATAAATTTAAGAATAAATAAATAAGTAAAATTAATGGAAGCAAAGGGCCTCCACCATCCCTAGCAGAGGATTGCGGCCACTGTTTCCTTGCTTTCGGAGGAAGGTACAGGATTGGTAAGTCACTGAGCCACTGGGAAGGTGGTGGCAGCTACAAGCATGGACAGTTTCAAGAGGGAATTAGATAAACATATGGAGCAGAAGTCCATCAGTGGCTATGAGCCACAGGGTATAGATGGGAACTCTCCGTCTGGGGCAGGTGATGCACTCTATTCTTGGTGCTTGGTGGGGGGCAATAGTGGGAGGGCTTCTAGTGTCCTGGCCCCACTGCTGGACCTCCTGATGGCACCTGGTATTTTTGGCCACTGTGTTGGACTGGATGGGCCATTGGCCTGATTCAGCATAGGCTTCTCTTATGTTCTTATGTTCTTATCGAAACCCAGAGAAAGGAGAGAGGACGGGATACTTTGAGCAGTCGGGAACTCCTAATAATTGAGAAAGGGAAAGGGCCGTGGCTCAGTGGCAGAGCATCTGCTTGGCATGCAGGAGGTCCCAGGTTCAATCCCCGGCATCTCCAGTAACGATCAGGCCACTGGAGATGGGAAAGATCTCAGCCTGAGACCTTGAAGAGCTGCTGTCAGTCTGCGCAGACAGTACTGATGGACCGATGGTCTGATTCAGTATAAGGCAGCTTCATGTATGTTCCTACTAACTTATCGGGGAGGGGCTGTGGCTCAGTGGTAGAGCTGCTGCTTGGCATGCAGAAGGTTGCAGGTTCAATCCCCGGCATCTCCAACTGAAATGACCAGGCAGTGAGTGAATCATAGAATCACAGAGTTGGAAGGGATCCCTAGGGTCATCTAGTCCAACCCCTGCACAATGCAGGAAATTCACAAATACCTCCCCATTCCCACCCCCAGTGACCCCCTGCTCCATGCCCAGAAGATGACAGAAAGCCTCCAAGATCGATGGCCAAACTGGCCTGGAGAACAATGGCTTCCTGACCCCAAAGCGGCGATCAGCATTTCCCTGCGCATGTAAGAAAGGGCCACAAGAACTAAGCACTGAGGCGACCCTTCCTGCCCTCCCTTCTCGTGATCTGCCCAAGTTCACAGAATCCGTATTGCTGTCAGATAGCCATCGAGCCTCTGCTTCAAACCCTCCAAAGAAGGAGAGCCCACCACCTCCCGCGGAAGCCTGTCCTTCTGAGGAACCGCTCTAACGGTGTGGTCACACAGCAAGCTTATCCCGATTTGTTCCTGCTATAGATTTGATCGGGAATATTTTTTTTCAGGTTGGGATGATCACACATCCCTCCCCGAACCACTTGCATTGTGCAACAAGGTACCGGGCACCGTCCAGACAGCTGTGCAGCCCAAGCGGCAGCGTGGCTTGTTTTTTTTAAAAAATGTTGCTTTGCGCATGCGCATATACACATGGCTGAATCACTGCTCCCACTGGGACTTGCTGTACTCCCTTGTTTTTATAGCCCCCACCCCCACCCCAAACAGTGAACAAAATTAACCGGCAACCTACAACCGAGCACTGGAATCTATATGTGCGTTTGAACGTTTATACAATAGGTACCACTTCGGTGGGAAAGTAACAGCGTTCCGTGTGCCTTGGTGTTTAATCACGCTGGCCACATGACCACGGAAACGTCTTTGGACAGCGCTGGCTCTTCAGCTTTGAAACGGAGATGAGCACCGCAACCCTAGAGTCGGATTCGACTGCCTTTCGAGCAAGGGGACCTTTACCTTTACCTTACCTTGAATTTATTCAGCGCAGGATTGCTCATGCGCACAACGACGGAAGCTTGGGGAGAAAAAAAAACATTGCGAGAAGGACATTCAGTCAACCTAATTGTGATCATTGAGAGAGGCGGCCGTCCAGATCGAAGAAATCACGGATTCAAACCTGCAAATATCCGGAAAGTACTTGATTTTCCAGGTGTGGGAAAACTCGCTAGGGAACCAGGAGGATTGTGCGAGTGAGCCCACTTTGGTGCGGGAGATGGATGCAGGCGCCCGAACAACAATTTTAAATGCGAGAGGGAACAGCAGGGAAACCCGATCAAACTGACCGTGTGACCGCAACCGAACGGTCAGGAAGTTCTTCCTGTGAAAGACCCTCTACCCAAGACCCTGGACAGCTGCTGCCAGTCTGTGTAGACAATACTGACCTTGATGGACCAAAGTCCATCCGTATAAGGCCGTTTCACCTGTTCTGTTCACCTGTCCAAAGCAGATCCCCCGTTCTCTTAGCATGCTAGCATGCTTAGCATCACCATTAATCTAGACCGGCCAAAGTCCAGCGCCACGCCACGTCCTGCCACGGCCCCGACTCACCGCAACTCTTGCCGCACCTCCAGGACTGTGTGACCTGTGATGATGAACACCTCGGTCATCTCGTCCGTCAGCATCTTGCAGGAGTAGCCAATGTTCACGGCCGTTTCTGGAGGAACAAACGAGAGCTGAGCCGGGGTCCAAATCTAAATCTACAGCCCAGACCTCTGCAGGGGTGACATGACATTGGTTTACAACATTATGCGTGGGATAGAGAAGGCTGAGAAAGAAGTCCTTTTCTCCCTTCCCCATAATACAAGAACTTGTGGGCGCTCCGTGAAATTAAGAAGCGGCAGGCTTAGAACTGATCGAAGGAAGTATTTCTTCACCCAGATAATTATTAACACATGGAATTCACTGCCACAGGAAGAGGTGGCAGCTACAAGCACCGACAGCTTCAAGAGAGTTTTGGATAAATGTGTGGAGCAGAGGTCTTTGAGTAGCTATTGCCTAACAGGTATAGATGGAACGCTCTGTCTGGGGCAAGTGATGCTCTGTATTCTTGGTGCTTGGGGGGTGGGCAACAGTGGGAGGGCTTCTGGAGTTCTGGCCCCACTAGTGGACCTCCTGATGGCACCTGGGTTTTGGCCACTGTGTGACCCAGTGCTGGACTGGACAGATCATTGGCCTAATCCAACATGGCTTCTCTTATGTCCTTAGGGGCTCAGTCTCAGAACTTATTTTGAACAATGGAGCTCAAAACTAGGGAACGCAGAGGATTTCTGGGATACTGAAATGTAATAAACAAGTCAGGGTTCCAAAACAGTGTTGCGCTTACCTGTAACTGCTGTTCATCGAGTTGTCTTCTGTGCAGGCACACATTTGGCTCTGTGAGTGCGCAGTCCTAATATGGGACTGCACAGAAGACCAAAGATGAACATTTAGTTTAGGAATCTAAGCAACTGATTAAAAAACTTTTGTTCCATCATGTTTTGTTAGAAGAGGCATTCTTGTTCAGGGGAATGCCTCTTCTAAGACAGAGCCTGGCTGAGAGCCAAGCATACATGACATTCTCTTAGAAGAGGCATTCCCCCTGAAAAAGAGAAGGGGAATGCCTCTTCTGAGAAGGTTACTGCAGCATGCTTGCCTCACAATGGTATCTTAGAAGAGGCATTCTTTTAGAAGAGGCATTCCTCTTCTAAGGCGGTGCTTACTATGATACACATCTAACCTAAAAACAACTTAAGCATACTTTTTTCCTTCTGGAAAGATTTTTTAAATTTTTGCTCACATTCAAATTTGACCAATTAACTGACAAACTTCTAGGACTGGCTGATTAGGATTTTCTCAGTTTTCTTAGAGGAGGCATTCTCCCCTGAAAGAGAGAGACAGGGCAGTGCCTCTTCTAAGATATTTCTATGACACGAGTCTCATCTAGAAACACTTTAAGCATGCTTCTCACTGACAAGTTTCTAGGACTGGCTGATGAGGACTTCTTCAGTCCTCTCAGAAGAGGCATTCCCCCTGAAAGAGAGAGACTGGGAATGCCTCTTCTAAGGTGATATCTCTACGACACAAGGCTCACCTAGAAACAATTTAAGCTGGCTTTTTCCTTCCAGAACTATTTTCTTTACTCACGTGCAAATCTAACTAATTAACTGACAAACTTCTAGGACTGGCTGCTTAGGATACCTTCAGTGACTTACCTCAAAACAAACCAACCAACCAACCCAAAAACCACTGCCGCCCACCCTGCACCAACTCTTTTCCCCAGCCCCACCAAAGTGCCTCTCACCCTGCTTATCTCCCGTCAAGACCCAGATCTTGATGTTCGCGAGCGTGAGAAGGGCGATGGTCTCTGGAACTCCCTGCTGTAACTTGTCCTCGATGGCGGTGGCTCCCAGGAGCTGGGGGGCAAGAAAAGAAAAGAAGAAGAAGAAGAAGAAGAAGAAGAAGAAGAAGAAGAAGAAGAGAAGGAGGAGGAGGAGGAGAAGAAGATTGGATTTATACCCGCCTTTCCCTACCCGAAGGAGTCTCAGAGTGGCTTACAAACTCCTTTCCCTTCCTCTCCCCACACCCTGTGAGGTAGAAGAAGACGAAGAGATTGGATTTATACCCCGCCTTTCCCTACCCAAAGGAGTCTCAGAGCGGCTTACAAACTCCTTTCCCTTCCCCTCCCCACAACAGACACCCTGTGAGGTAGGTGGGGCTGAGAGAGCTCTCTCGAGAACTACTCGAACATTTTCCCTTGCCAGATGCCATGCCATGCCTTCTGCTATTCTTTATGGCAGATTCAATAAGATAGCCTACTCAGCCAGATACTGCCCTTGTAATCAAAAATGTGTTGAGTCAATCACTCACGTTCTTCTCTGTTGTCACCTGTAGACAGATTTACGTTATATGCATTTACATTCTGTTCTAGTTAGGATGAGGGACTGTTCTGATGCATTTAAGGTCTGCAGACTTTTGAATGATTTCTCCTCTAATGTCGCCGAGAAGGTTTCTTTACTCTGCTACAAAGGTATGCCAAGGGATCTCACAGAGGTTGTAACTTACCTTTTAAACTGTATTTACTTGTATCAATTTTTTTCTATGCCAGTAAAGGCTGCTTAACTTAACTTACTCTTGAGAGAACAGCTCTGAGAGAACTTGCGACTGACCCATGGTCACACCAGCAGCTGCATGTGGAGAAGCGGGGAATCAAATCCGGTTCTCCCAGATTGGAGTCCACGCTCCTAACCACTACACCAAACTGGAGGAGATGACGTGACTCTGGGACAGGGAGTGCCTCGTTTAGTATTTAGCCCAGTGTGCCCAAAGGGACCCGGCTGTGCCGCAATGAGTGTCTGAGCTCAGCAGGGTGAGGGATTCCCTGAAGCTGCTTGGAAAGAGACGTCTTGCCTGCTGTTATATGGTAAAACCAGCATGGCGTGGGAGCTGGAATGTCAGGCTAGGATCTGGGAGGCTCAGATTCAAATCCCTACTCTGCCACAGAAGCTTGCCGGGTGACCTTTGGGCCAGTCACATGCTCTCAGCCAGACCTACCTCACAGGGTTGTTGTGAACACAAAACAGAAAAAAGGGAGAACAATGTAAACCACTTTTGTCTCTGTTTGGGAGACTAGAGGAGTATAAATGACATAAAAAAGAGCTAGGGTCGGGTAGTGGTTAAGAGCATCAGACTAGTATCTGACAGACCTGGGTTCGAATCCCCACTCGTGCCACGGGCGCTCACTGGGTGACTCTTGGGCCAGTCACACGCTCTCAGCCTAATCTACCTCACAGGGCGGTTGTGAGGATCAAATGGGAGAAGGATGTAAGCTTCCCCCACTGAGGAGAAAGACGGTACAAAAGAGGTGAAAACAAACAGATCTTATGTCGTCAGACAGCTAGCATGGCGGTAGAGGTCAAGAGTGCCAGCCCTGCCCTGCCCGGCCCAGGGAAGCCTGATCTCTTCAGATCTCGGAAGCCAAGCTAGCATTTGGATGGGAGACCTTTTGGATGGGAGACCCTGGCTAGCATTTGGATGGGAGACCTTCAAGGAATACCAGGGCTGGGACGCAGAGGCAGGCAATAGCAAGCTGCCTCTCTGAAAAAAGTCCTAGCCCTGCTAGGGGTCACCAGAAGTCAACCATGATTTCCAGGATCGCAAGCACGCGCACACACACACAAATACTCACACACACACCCAAAAAAACCCAGTATCAGCCCTGACCTCAGATCTCGGAAGATAAGCAGGGCTGGCAAGTACTTGGAAGGGAGACCCCCAGTGAATACCAGGGCAGGGACACAGAGGCAGGCGATGGCAAACCACCTTGCCTTCGATCCCCACGAAGGGTCGCCAGAAGACAACTTTACTTGATGGCCAAAAAAAGAAAAGTGTGTTAGACTAGGACCTGGAAGGTCTGGGTTCGAATCCCCACTCTGCCACAGAGCTTGCTGTGTGACACTGGGCCGGTCATTCTCCCTCAGCCTAGCCTACCTCGCAGGGCTGTTGCTGTGAGGACAAAACGGAGGAGGAGAGAATAATGGACACTACCCGGAGTTCCTTGGAGGAAATTCCTTGGAGGCGGGAAACGTGTACTAAATTAATAAAATAAACACGTCGTTGGGGGGGGGGGAGGGAGAAAGAACCTGAGGGAAATTTTGGCAGTGGAAGGGGGAGAGTAGAAGCCGATTAGTGGCTCATGTGGGAAGAAACAGTGAAGTGAAACCAGACACAGAAGAAGTAAAAGGAGAACGGGGAAATGGCATGGAACTCCCTGCCACATGAGGAAAAGAGCTATCTAAGTGGAACCTCCATATTCAGTGGCAGCGTACCTCTGAATACCAATGACAGTGGCAACCCTAGCTGGGTAGCAAGTCTGAAAGGCCCCTTGGTCGGATCCAGCAGGGCTCTGGTGCTCTTACCAGAAAGAAGAACAGCCACCAGGGCTTTTTAAAAATTTATTTATTTTCATATTTATAGCCCATCCCTTCCCACAAGCGGAAAAAGAGGGGCTGGAACTCTCAAGAGGGAAATGAAATTTTCGATTTGTATACTGAAAACTCGTGAACTTCTAAACTTTTTAAAAAGAATTTTGTCGAAGAGGTTCCGGAACCTCATTCTGGCGCGTTCCCACAGAAAAAAAGCCCTGACAGACACAGAAGCAGAGTCTTATGGACTCAGGAACTCTCCTATCAGGGATGAAAATCGACACTTATTCAATAACCAGAAAGGGGGAGGGAGGCGTTTGTTCGAGTCGTTGTTCCGCATCAGTAACAGATTGCGTTAAGTAGCGTTAATTCATCTCTGAAGGGAAGAAGGGGGAAGGATGCAACTCTGTCTCAGTGGCCTGCCCTTACCACCATGTCGTTCTCCACTTCCTCGTACAACCGGGCCACCCTCTCCTCGCGGCCCTCGCTGGTCATACTGGCTCGATGCAACCGTTCAGCCCAACTGGCGTAGTAGCTTTCCTCCAGGTCGCGATAGGCCAGCACCAACGTTCGGAGGCCCTCGCCGGCGTATTCCTGGAAGCGAGAGCGGGACAGGAGGGGAAGCTCACCGGGGTGGCACCAAACCGATGTTGGCCTCCCAGGTGCTTATCTCCCGCTGCCCCTCAGGTCTGGAACTTTCTCCTAAAGGACTTGTGAGAAACACCAACTTGCTTTCTTTTTTCCAGTCCAGGTTCAGACAAGGCCCTTGGGATAGATGCCCTCATAGGTCCCCTTCCTAATGGTCCCCCTTCCTTGGTACACACTCACTCTCGGCCTCTAGGCCCCATCGCTCCCCCGTGTCCGCAGGGAGAGGTCAGCAGTGGCTGGGGCACCTTCCCGTCACTCCTGGGCCAGCTCTCTCGTAAGAACTATTGGATCAGACCAGTGAGGGTCCCTCTAGTCCAGCATCCTGCCTCATAAAGTGGCCTCAACCAGTTCCTCTGGAGGACCAACAACAGGGCAGGGAAGCCGAGGCCTTCCCCTGACAAGAACATCAGAAGAGCCCTGCTGGATCAGACCAGTGAGGGTCCATCTAGTCCAGCATCCTGCCTCACACAGTGGCCTCAACCAGTTCCTCTGGAGGGCCAACAACAGGGCAGAGAGGCCGAGGCCTTGCCCTGATAAGAACGTCAGAAGAGCCCTGCTGGATCAGACCAGTGAGGGTCCCTCTAGTCCAGCATCCTGCCTCACACAGTAGCCTCAACCAGTTCCTCTGGAGGGCCAACAACAGGGCAGAGAGGCTGAGGCCTTCCCCTGACAAGAACATCAGAAGAGCCCTGCTGGATCAGACCAGTGAGGGTCCATCTAGTCCAGCATCCTGCCTCACACAGTGGCCTCAACCAGTTCCTCTGGAGGGCCAACAACAGGGCAGAGAGGCCGAGGCCTTCCCCTGACAAGAACGTCAGAAGAGCCCTGCTGGATCAGACCAGTGAGGGTCCATCTAGTCCAGCATCCCGCCTCACACAGTGGCCTCAACCAGTTCCTCTGGAGGGCCAACAACAGGGCAGAGAGGCCGAGGCCTTCCCCTGACAAGAACATCAGAAGAGCCCTGCTGGATCAGACCAGTGAGGGTCCATTTAGTCCAGCATCCTGCCTCACACAGTAGCCTCAACCAGTTCCTCTGGAGGGCCAACAACAGGGCAGAGAGGCCGAGGCCTTCCCCTGACAAGAACATCAGAAGAGCCCTGCTGGATCAGACCAGTGAGGGTCCATCTAGTCCAGCATCCTGCCTCAGAAAGTGGCCTCAACCAGTTCCTCTGGAGGACCAACAACAGGGCAGGGAAGCCGAGGCCTTCCCCTGACAAGAACATCAGAAGAGCCCTGCTGGATCAGACCAGTGAGGGTCCCTCTAGTCCAGCATCCTGCCTCACACAGTGGCCTCAAACACCTCTGCAGTCGCCAACAGGGCAGAGAGACCAGGAGTGTCAAACTCATTTGTTAGGAGGGCCGGATCTGACATAAATGAGACCTTGTCGGGCCGGGCCATGTGTGTCATAAAACGTAATGCCAGGGAGCGGAGATATAAACTTTATAAAGGACACAAACCCAAAGATTTTTTTTTTTACTTAAAATAAGAACATGCACGAAACATGAGCTCTGTAAACTGCAAACCTACTTTTGATTGATCGACATTCCCCACAGAAATCTCATACTCAGAGTTCTGAGTCCAGGACCCAGGTTGAAACATGAAATGGCTGAGTGATTAAGAGAGCCTGGCGAAGCAAGCTAGGATGCAGCAGCAGAACTAGAAGCAGATGGCCAGTTCCACCGAGGGCCTGATGGAAGCCCCTCCGGGGGCCTGATCCGGCCCTGGTCTCCATGTTTGACACCCCTGCTCTAGGCTGATCCTGCATTGAGCAGGGGGGGTTGGACTCGATGGCCTGTAGGGCCCCTTCCAACTCTGTGATTCTATGATTCTATGACTCAGTGCAAGACAGCTTTATGTGATTCAAAAAAATCTCCCAATTCTATGCAAACAAATGTTATACACTTTCCCACATCTTTCTATCAAAGATTTTCCCTGTTGGGGAGGGGGAGTGTTCAATTTGGGCTCCCAGCGTGGGTTCCCTCTGCCCACAGCCAACCCCTAAACTGCATGAAAACAAATCACGTGACTTGCCCAGCACCAAGACGACCGCGGGAATGTTGTCCCCCTTTCCCCACCCCCTGTCAGCCCCCGCGTCCCCATCCCCTGCTTCCCCACCCTTGACTCACATTCAGATGGTCGGTGGTGACGTTGTACAGCTCCTGGTTGCCGGGGTGAAGCCGCTCTAGCAAGATGGTGTCGGCTCCCTTGCAGTACAGACGGATCTGCCCCTCGTGGCTCCGCACTTCGAGGGGAGGGGGGAGGGGGGGAAAAGGAGAAAAGAGGAGAAACCGCTTTTGAGTTCAAACGGGAAGGGGGCGAGGCTGTGTCGAGAGGGGGGGAAATCGAGGGGGAAGATAAGACAGGAGGAGGAGGAGGACATCTATTAGCAGCTATTTAGCCACGATAGTTCTATAGAACCTCCACGTTCAGAGGCAGTATACCTCTGAGAACTACCCGCTGGAAGGAATCAACAGCTGACGTGTTCATGGCCTGGTTGCGGGCTTCCCGGAAGCATCCGTCTGGCCACTGATGGGAACGGGATCCTGGATGACGTAGGCCCTGGGGCTAATCCAGCAGGGCACGCCTGAGGTTCTGTACCTTGTTTTTATGCTGGCAGATGTGTATGCAGGGAAAGACGTCCCTTTTGGCCATCCCAATTTAGAGGAGTGGGGGAGAGAGAAGGGCATTACACTTTTACTGTCCCTTCTCTAAGACCCCCCACTTATCAATCCACGAGATTGTATTTATGGGCGGATCCTCAAGTCGGTGACAGAGCGCAGGCGTTACACGTCGGTGGTGTGTGTGCCCTGGGCTCATACTATGGAGTTGTTTTCTGTTGCCATGGAAGGTCGGACCAGAACCGACGGGTTGAAATCCAATCAGAAGAGGTTTTGGCTGAACGTTAGGAAGAACTTCCTGACAGTTCGAGCAGCGGTTCCTCAGTGGAAACAGGCTTCCTCGGGAGGTGGTGGGCTCTCCTTCTTTGGAGGTTTTCAAACAGAGGCTAGACGGCCATCTGACAGCCATGCGGAGTCTGTGAACTTTGGCAGATCGTGAGAGGGAGGGCAGGAAAGGCTGCATCAGGGCTTAGTTCTCGTGGCCCTTTCTTACACCCCCAGGGAAGTGCTGATTGCCAGTTTGGCTGCAGACCCTGGAGGCTTTTTGTCATCTTCTGAGCATGAAACAGCAGTCACTGGGGGTTTGTGTGTGTGTGTGTGTGTGTGTGGGGGAGGTATTTGTGAATTTCCTGCATTGTGCAGGGGGTTGGACTAAATGACCCTGGAGGTCCCTTCCAACTCCATCGTTCTATGATGCCTCAAGTTAAAATATCCTCAGGAAGCTTCAGAGACTTATGAGCAGTGTTCCCTCTAAGTTGAGTGAGTGTGAGCTAGCTCACAGTTCTTTAGCCTCCGGCTCACAGATTTTGGTCTTTGCTCAGGAAAGGAGGGCTCCGGATGTTCTGCCCCCAAGCCACAGCCTCTAATCAGACTGGCAGAGGGACTTAGGAGGAGGTCTTTCACATAGCCTAAAACCAAGTGTTCCCTCTAAGCTGAGTTAGTGTGAGCTGGCTCATGGTTTTTTAGCCTCTGGCTCACACAATTTTTGTCTTCGCTCAGGAAAGGCGGGCTCTGGAGCAAACTAATTTGTGCGGCAGCCAAATGGCTTGCTCGCAACTTTAATAGCCAGTAGCTCACAAAGTAGAATTTTTTGCTCACAAGACTCCACGGCTCAGAGGGAACGTTGCTTATGAGAGGCTGGGGTCCAGTGGCAGAGCAGGCCAGCTCCATGAAGAAAAGGCCTCAGAGACTTCAGACTACAGCTCACCCCCACTCAGGAAGCAGGCCTGGGATTACCGCTTTACCTCCACCTCTACAGGATTACCTCGACCTGAAGCCCTGGAGAGCGGCTGCCGGTCCGAGTAGACAATACTGACCTTGATGGGATCAGTGGTCAGAATCTGTATAAGAGCTGCTGCCAGCCAGACTAGCCAACTCTGAGTTAGACTGAGAAGGATCAAAGTTCCGGCTCGGTATCGGGCCGTTTCCTAAGCCGAGTCCACCATCCCGGATGGCGTCCCCCTCTCCCCCAACTCCCCTCCTTTCTCACCGATGACGGACATGCGCTTTCGGACGTTGTTGAAGTCCAGGATGGCCAGAAGCTGGTAAGTCACGGGACGCCCCAGCTCCTGCACCGTGATGGTCTTGGGGGTGCGGGAGCGGAACACGAAACCGAAATTGCGGGCGGCGGTCACCAAGGCACCTTCGTCCGGAGACTGGGCTTTGTAATACAGTTCCTCTGTCGGGGTAGGAGGAGAAGGGAAGGAGAGAGGGGAAACAAAGGCTCATCAGATGAAGAGGGGAATCAAAACCCCACAGATTTCAGGAAACATGGAAGTCCTTCTCCACCCAAAGAGTGATTAACACGTGGAACTCACTGCCACAGGAGGTGGTGGCAGCTACAAGCATGGACGGCTTCAAGAGGGAATTCGATAAGCATATGGAGCAGGGGTCCATCAGTGGCTATTAGCCACAAGGTATAGGTAGGGACTCTCAGTCTGGGGCAAGGGATGCTCTGTATTCTTGGTGCTTTGGGGGAGCAAACAGTGGGAGGGCTTCTAGTGTCCTGGCCCCTCTGGTGGACCTCCTGATGGCACCTGGTATTTTTGGCCCACTGTGTGACACAGAGTGTTGGACGGGATGGGCCATTGGCCTCATCCAACATTGGCTTCTCTTATGTTCTTATGAAGCATTTTGGTCCTTCGCCCCCCAGACAAAATGGTTCTTGGAGCGCATAGCATGAAAGTCCAAAGGAAAATAAAGCACACCAAAAGGCTGGTTAAAAAGAGCACCAAAAATATATCACGGAAGCACTTCAAAAAGCAAAATGGTAAAAGCATAAAGTGGAGGAAATAGAAATATACTGTCACGCAGAGGTTCCCAGCCTTTTTGGTACATGATCCACAAGTTCAAATTTACTTGGGATGGTGACCCACTTAAAAAAAAAAATAAAGAGTAAGAAGAGTTGGTTTTATATCCTGCCCTTCACTACCTGAAGGCATCTCAGAGCAGTTTACAATCTCCTTTCCCCTCCCCTCCCCACGACAGACACCCTGTGAGGTAGGTGAGGCTGAGAGCTCTTTTGAGGACTGCCCTTGAGAGAACAGCTCTGAGAGAACTTGTGACTGACCCAAGGTCACACCAGCAAGCTGCACATGGAGGAGTGGGGGATCAACCCCGATTCTCCAGATCTGAGTCCTGCTCTTAACTACTACACCAAGCTAGCTGTCACAAATGAATAAAACTGCAGAATCCTGGGATTCACCTTCACAGCCTTTGTGACCCACTTAAGAAGAAGAAAAAGAGATTGGATTTATACCCCGCCCTTCACTCAGAGTCTCAGGGCAGCTTACAAACTCCTTCCCCTCCCCTCCCCACAACAGACACCCTGTGAGGTAAGCGGGGCCGAGAGAGCTCTGACACAAACTGCTCTTTTTCAAGAACAGCTGTGCCAGAACTTGTGACTGACCCAAGGTCACATCAGCAGGTCCAAGTGGAGGAGTGGGGAATCAAACCCGGTTCTCCCAGATTGGAGTCCGCCACTTTTAACCACTACACCAAGATGGCTCATGGAGCAAAGGCAGCATGGAGCGTGGAGGCTACCATTAAATCCG
The DNA here is from genome assembly GCA_029375565.1 of Gekko gecko. Lineage (NCBI taxonomy): Eukaryota > Metazoa > Chordata > Lepidosauria > Squamata > Gekkonidae > Gekko > Gekko gecko. The sequence continues at coordinate 5,706,125 of JAPDNY010000001.1, read as the reverse complement.
ACGATCAAAGGAAGTGAAAACAGCATGCAATGCAGACGGGACATTTCTGTTCCGGCGTGGGTTTTGTAAAACGATGGAGGGAAAAGCCAATGCAGAATCAGCCACAGTAAAATCCAGTTGCAAAGTGCACTGAATGTGGTTCGAAAGTGGATGATTGTGTGTGACCGCAGCCCTGCTTCTCTGAACTTGACACGTAGGGCAGGAGATCTGGACCCCCGTTGCAAAGGAGACCGTCTTTAGGACCCTGGTAGGGATGAGATCTGTACCCCCCTGGATCGCACCGAGCGGATGCCCCTCCTCCCCTCCGTCTATGACCCCCTTGGCTCCCCCCCCACTCCGAGGCCCCCGGTTCCAACCTGGGATCTTCTCCTCGGACATGACCGTGTGGCAGAGGGAGAGCAGGCGGAAGAACTCGTGGACGTGGGAGTCTCCCAGCTTGACCGCCTCCAGGAGACCGGTGTCCCAGAACATGAAACTGGGGTCGGCCAGAGGGTTGAAAGAGAAATCGACGGGTTCCGTTTTCTGCGGGAGGGGAGAAGGGAGAAATTGGGGGAGAAAGGGTTATAAATCCGGTTTTATTCAGGTCATTTTCTGCACTGCAAAAGTAGAACCATACAGTCGTAGAGTCTTAGAGCTGGAAGGGGTCTCTCCAGGGTCAACTAGTCCCAAACACCCCAAAAAAGAGAGGGGGGAATCTAAACCAACGAAGCACAAACCTCCAAAGGAAGTTTAGGAAACTTATTGTGGGCCAAAAGTTAAAAAGATAAGTAAGTATACAAAAGAGCGTTTATTTCAAAGACATATAAAAACCTTGTAGGGGCCCAAATAAAGCCTCGTAAAATGCTCCAAGCGACAAATACACAAAAAAGGACAGTGTAGGATCTGATGCGCTCAGTTGACAAGAGCCTCCTTCAGAGGTCAAATAGTACAAAATACACCAAGCAACAGAGTCCCTGTGACACATGTAAGGCAATAAACAATAGAAGGAGAAGGAGAAGGAGGGAGAAGAAGAAGAAGAAGGAGAAGTAGGAGAAGGAGAAGAAGGAGAAGAAGGAGAAGGAGAAGAAGGAGAAGAAGGAGAAGGAGAAGAAGAAGGAGAAGAAGAAGGAGAAGTAGGAGAAGGAGAAGAAGGAGAAGAAGGAGAAGAAGGAGAAGAAGAAGAAGAAGGAGAAGAAGGAGAAGAAGGAGAAGGAGAAGAAGAAGGAGAAGGAGAAGGAGAAGGAGAAGGAGAAGAAGGAGAAGGAGAAGAAGGAGAAGAAGGAGAAGGAGAAGAAGGAGAAGAAGAAGGAGAAGAAGGAGAAGGAGAAGGAGAAGGAGAAGGAGAAGGAGAAGGAGAAGGAGAAGGAGAAGGAGAAGGAGAAGGAGAAGGAGAAGGAGAAGGAGAAGGAGAAGGAGAAGGAGAAGGAGAAGGAGAAGGAGAAGGAGAAGGAGAAGAAGGAGAGGAGGAGGAGGAGGAGGAGGAGATTGGATCTATACCCCGCCCTTCACTACCCAAGGGAGTCTCAGGGGGACTTACAATCTCCTTTCCCTTCCCCTCCCCACAACAGGCACCCTGGGAGGGAGGTGGGGCTGAGAGAGCTCTGACAGAAACTGCTCTTTTTCAAGAACAGTTCTGCCAGAACTATGGCTTGTCCAAGGTTATCCAGCAGCTGTGAGTGGAGGAGTGGGGAATCAAACCCGGTTCTCCCAGATTAGAGTCCGCGCACTTAACCACTACACCAAATAAAACAGGACCAAAATTGGAACGCTCCAATATGGAATTGAATGACACACCAAAAGGTTTCTCTTTGGGGCCACAAATATATCTGACCTTGCGTGAGAAGCAGTTGTACATACTGGAAATAATATGTACCTTCCAGTTTAGGTCCTAAGTTTTCTAACCTTCCTTTGGAGGTTTCAGCTAGTCCGAGCCAATGTTCCCTCTAAGCTGTGGAATCTTGTGAGCAAAAATTCCACTTTGTGAGCTACAGGCATTAAAGTTGTGAGCGAGCGATTTGGCTACTGCATAAACTAGTTTGCTCTGGAGCCCTCCTTCCTGAGCTAAGACAAATATGTGTGAACCGGAGGCTAAAAAACTGTGAGCTAGCTCGCACTAACTCAGCTTAGAGGGAACACTGGTCCGAGCCCCTGCACAGTGCAGGGAATTCACAAATACCTCCCTCCACACCCCCAATGACCCCTGCTGCATACCCAGAAGAGGGCAACCCCCCCTTTCAGGATTGCTGGCCAAACTAGCCTGGAGAAAATTGCCTCTGTTTGAAAACCTCCAAAATAAGCGGGTGTAAGATGCACTTCCCTTCCCCAAGCTGTGAGCACGCCCACCGGAACTCTATCTGACCCAAAAGAAGGAAGGGAAAATGATAGTGAGAAAGGATTTTAGCCTCATGGCTGCCTTGTGCGGTCGGTTAGGCTGAGACAGTGATTTTCCCCAGGGTCACCCAGCGTGCTTCATGACGGGGGCGGATGGGGTGCATTTGAATTTAGGCCCTCCACCGACGGCATGTTACTTCCACGTTCACTTTAAAAGTTTCTTTTTTTGTTTGCAAATAGAGCCTTCCGAGACTGCTTTATCAAGGAAGAGTAATGCAGCGGGAGAAAGGAGGGGACGGGACTTTTTTTTGTTAAAAAAAATTCCATCCCTGAATTCCTTTTACTCCACGGGGGGGAATTAAGGTACCTGTAAGTTTTCCCCCCAAAAGAGTAAAAACATCTTGGAGTTGGCTTTTTCTAGTGAGAAAATGGTAGGGAAGGAAAGGGTTAAAGGCCCCCCGCCAAATCGTCTTCCTTGATAAAGCGATCCTAAAAGCTGCATTTGCAAGAGGGGGGAAAAAGGCATTTAAAATAAATACAGAAGAAAAACTAATGGATAGTTGATCCCTTAGACCAACATTATAACCACCAAGTCACACTCGCTATCCAGATTTGTAAGATCTACTAGTTAGGCCTACTCGGGGGCTCATCTACCGGGAGCAGGGCCTTTTTCAGCGTGGCTCCTGAAATACAGAAAACTTTCTCCCTCAGGGAATCTGTACGTATTCTTTCCTAGTTAGCTTTCATAGACTGGTCATATACATGCACCGATCCTGGCAGCAGAATACTGGAAGCCAGTTGTGTGCACATGGGGGGAAGGGGTTCCAGTCTTGCCATTGTGACTGCCGGGAGCTTTTGGGGGCAGAGTCTCAGAAGGGGAGAGCGTCACAAACACTGTGACATCACTTCCGTGTTATCGCTCAGAAGTGACGTCTCTGTGTCTGCGACTCTCTAGGAATTCTACCAATATCTCCGTGGTAAAGACCACTGAATTTGCGGGGAAGCCTAGAGCGTCACAGACACAGTGATGTCACTTCTGGGTGAAGACCTGGAAGTGATGTCATGACGTCTGTGACGCTATCTCCCCATATTCCTCATGAGGTTTGATAGACTGAGCACAAGTAAGGGGAGAGAGGGGAGGCTGCCCCCTTTGGTTGCCAATTAGCATGCTGGAGGGGCAGCAGGGAGGTGAGATTGGCATCTTCTCTCCAAACCCCTAAAGCTTGTTACTGCTGTCCTCTCCCATGAAGCCTATTCCTTAGTATGGCCCACCCAACCATCAAGACTCTGAAGTTCTTACCTCTCCAAGCTCTGCTTTGTACCCCAGAACATCCAAGACATCACCTACGGACGCAGAAAATAAAGATTGACAGAATGTGAGTGCGGGGTGGTGAGGTCAGGCATCAGATTGGCCAAAAATACTATGAGACACTGAGCCAGGACTAAGGAGTTAATGTTTAACTTTTAGAAGGGGATTAGACAGACCCCTTTAAAAGGAGATAAGAGAGAAGCATGGAGTGGCTAGTGTATCAGCAATTACTAGCCATAGTGACTAAAGAGAACCTCCACATCCAGTGGCAGTCAGTCATTGAATCCTGGTGCCAGGAGGCAAAATGAGAGGAAGGCCTCGGCCTCTCTGCCCCATTGTCGGCCCTCCAGAGGTACTGGTTGAGGCCCCTGTGTGAGACGGGATGCTGGACTAGATGAACCCTCACTGGTCTGACCCAGCAGGGCTCTTCTGATGTTCTTATGAGGGGAAGGCCTTGGCCTCTCTGCCCTGTTGTTGGCCCTCCAGAGGAACTGGTTGGGGCCACTGTGTGAGACAGGAGGCTGGACTAGATGGACCCTCACTGATCTGATCCAGCAGGGCTCTTCTGATGTTCTTACGAGGGGAAGGCCTCGACCTCTCTGCCCTGTTGTTGGCCCTCTAGGGAGGAACTGATTGAGGCCCCTGTGTGAGACGGGATGCTGGACTAGATGGACCCTCACTGGTCTGAGCCAGCCGGGCTCTTCTGACATTCTTATGAGGGGAAGGCCTCGGCCTCTCTGCCCTGTTGTTGGCCCTCTAGGGAGGAACTGGTTGAGGCCCCTGTGTGCGACAGGATGCTGGACTAGATGGACCAGCAGGGCTCTTCTGATGTTCTTATGAGGGGAAGGCCTCGGCCTCTCTGCCCTGCTGTTGGCCCTCCAGAGGACCTGGCTGAGGCCACTGTGTGAGACAGGAGGCTGGACTAGATGGACCCTCACTGGTCTGATCCAGCAGGGCTCTTCTGATGTTCTTATGAGGGGAAGGCCTCGGCCTCTCTGCCCAGTTCTTGGCCCTCCAGAGGAACTGGCTGAGGCCACTGTGTGAGGCAGGATGCTGGACTAGATGGACCAGCAGGGCTCTTCTGATGTTCTTATGAGGGGAAGGCCTCGGCCTCTCTGCCCTGCTGTTGGCCCTCCAGAGGACCTGGCTGAGGCCACTGTGTGAGACAGGATGCTGGACTAGATGGACCCTCACTGGTCTGATCCAGCAGGGCTCTTCTGATGTTCTTATGAGGGGAAGGCCTTGGCCTCTCTGCCCAGTTCTTGGCCCTCCAGAGGAACTGGCTGAGGCCACTGTGTGAGGCAGGATGCTGGACTAGATGGACCCTCACTGGTCTGATCCAGCAGGGCTCTTCTGATGTTCCTTAGGAACATTATTAATGCTAGTAAATATTAATAAATAATAAAAATAAATACTATTGATAACAGTAAATATTACTGATAACAAGTAAAACAGTGTTTTCCAGTATTCAAACCAATTCACACACATCCCGACATCACCCCTGTAGTGTAGGTCAGTATTATCAGATTGCAACTGTTGGGGGCAGAGGCTGAGAGTGAGTAGCTTGCCTCTCTCTTCATGCTAACTTCTCCCCTCTTCCCTTTAAGATAATCACAGCAACCTACACCGAGAGAGGGTGCCTGCCCTGAGGCTACACCGAGAGAGGCTTAATGGCCTTTGTAACTCCTGTCTTTGTTGCAGGCTGGTGCTTGAGTTCTGTGAGGGGACGGCTGTCAGGTCGCTCCCAAGAGAATATTCTTCCCTCTCGTGTTTGTTAGCAGCTGTTATCTTCATAGCCTCATTTGTTTTCTCCCACCACTGGACACCAGGTGCGAAAGATGACCTGGTTCATCCTAGCACTGATTAATGATTTCTTGACTGGTAGCCAGAAATTAGGGTATAAGATGCTTAGTTTTAGCTATGGATCTCATCTCAAGGTCTGGCTAAGTTTCATTGTGCACGTGTGCGTTTGAGACTTGGCGGATGGGAGCTCAGCCTGCTATTTCTGTAAGCCTGATCACTGCTTATTGAAGTCTCCTTGTAAGCAAACCTGGATGTTGCAAACTGTTTTCTAGGGATTTCTGAAAACCCGGAGCTCCTGGACAGAGCCCAAAACAGAGGGTGACTGGCCACAGATCACCCAGGGAGATGCATGGCTGATGGGGGATTTGAACTCCGTGGCCTACCTCGCTGGGTTGCTGTGATTATAAAATGGAAAATAACAGAAACATGTACACCGCCATTTCAGTCACGTCTTAGGGAGGGGCAGAACACACGCTTTGCAGGCCAAAAAAGGGTCCCAGGTTCAATCCCCGGTATCTCCAGCTAAAAGAGTCTCTAGCAAACAGTACCGGACAAGATGGACCAGCAGTCTAGGACAACATAATGCGGCTTCATATGGAGAGGAGCTGTAGCTCAGCGGCAGAGCCTCTACTTTACATACAAAAGATCCCAAGTTGAATCCCCGGCATCTTGATTTATAAAAAGATCTCAGGTGAAGACCTTTCTTTGCTTGAGCGGCCGGCAGCCAGAGCAGGTGATACTGAGCTAGATGGACCGATGACCTGATTCGTATCTAATCGGCACTCCCGTTCAGACACTGCTCTGCCATGCTGGACCTGGGCAAACGGTCTTTGGAGACGCTTTGGCAGAGACCCCTGGCTTACCGTAGCTCCGCTTGTTCACCGAGCACTTGCTGAAGACCATGATGTTCTGGGTGAGGGTCCCCGTCTTGTCCGAGAAGATGTACTCCACCTGCCCCAGCTCCTCGTTCAGGGTGGTGGTCCGTGCCTCGGCCGGCGTGCAGCGCTTCGCGCAGTACATCTTCTTGTCCCAGTTGATGAAGTAGCTGTGCCCGAGACGGATCACCTCCACGCTGAACGCAAAAGGGGGAGAGGTTAGAAGATCCGTCAGAGCCCCAGGGACGTTGGCGTCCCGTCCCCCCCCCCCCAAGTCACAGGTGGCATCCAGGAGAGCGTAAAGTCTCCCCTGCCAGATTAGGCCCTAAGAAGCGGCCAACCACAAGCTAGGCATGGAATTGCCAGTCTTCTGCAGAACATCTCAGGCTGAGTTCTCAGAAGTACCCTCCCTTGGTACGCGGCGGCTGCACAGAGTTATCATGGCTGATAAAAATGGCAACAGGGATTTGTACAAGATCGTTGCTTTCCAGATAACCAGGGGGAAAAACCAACCCCCATATTCCCAAACGGCTAATGGATATCAATCCACGCCCCCTCCACAACCGTGCTCCAAATCCCCCGTGCACGGCAACGTGGTTCAAACGGTATGAATGCCAATCTAACAGGGTGGTGAAAGGGTGAACTAATCTGCATTATGATATCTTGAGGAAGAAGAGCACGCTGGTACCCGGCCTCCGTGGACACATCTTGGCATGCAGTTTCTCGCCCCCCACCCCAATGCTATTACCCTGTAACTCAAAGAAACGCCCCCCAACTATTCTGTCCAAAGACAGGTGTGTTATAAGCCAGGCATAGCAGCTAGCCTGCTTTTGCTTTCTTCTTCCTCGACACCGACTTCTAATTCCTGCTCTTCCCAAGGCTTCCTCATCTCATTCTCTGCCCAAGAGTGGAGACATCAGAACATAAAAAGAGCCCTGCTGGATGAGACCAGTGGTCTGTCTAGTCCAGCATCTTGTCTTAGTGGCCAGCCAGTTCCTCTGGAGGGCCAACAACAGGGCAGGGAGGCCGAGGCCTTCCCCTCATAAGAACATAAAAGAGTCCTGCTGGATCAGACCAACGGTCCATCTAGCCCAGCATCCCATCACACACAGTGGCCTCAACCAGTTCCAACAACATGTCATAGAGGCCAAGGACTTCCCTGATGTTGCCTCCTGGCTCTGGGATTCAGAGGATTAGTGCCTCTGAATGTGGAGGTTCCCCTCAGTCACTGTGGCTAGTAGCCGCTGACAGACTTATCCTCCACGAATCCATGAATCTAGCTACTCCCCTTTTAAAGCTGTTTATTCCTGAGGCCATCACTACATCCACTGGCAGCGAATTCCACATTTTAATCACTCGCCGTGAAAAGAAGCATTTCCTTTTGTCTGTCCTGAAGCTACTGCCCATCAGCTTCATTGGATGTCCTCGACTTCTAGCATTTTGGGAGAGGGGGGAAAAGTTCTCTGTCAAAACCCAAGTGTCCTGGCCTGCTTCTAGTCTATGCCCTCCTCCTTCTGTGTCCCAGAACCCAGGACTAATTCTTTGCCTGCCGCAACCCACGCAGTTTGCCTCACATTACAGCTCTCCGAAGCAGCATGTTATTAAAAATCCGGGCAGCTGGTCCATTAGGGGGGAAAAACCCTCAGAACAGCAGCACAATATCTTTATTAGGCAATATTATAATTATTACGCATAACTGTGTATTAGAACCAACTGGCAGTCCCAAAGCAGTAAAGATCCAACGCACTTTCTAAACTCAGCTTGGCTAGAGTAAGGCAGTTTGCATTTCTTCCGCTCTCTGCCTTACAAGGAACTCTAGATCCATGCTGGAGACAGATCCGAATTACTGCTGGCTTCTATAGTCCCAAAGGGATGTAACCTTTCCTTTGCTTCGTCATCACAGAACTGCGATGCCCTCCCCGAGATTCTTCTACAGCAGATGCGAACTAAATCGTATTAAGCTTCTCGTTCTGAACCTCCCTGGTCAGGGGCGGTATATCTTAGCATCAGCTGTGCAAGAGGGCTGTGGCTTTGCGTCCAGCTGGTGGGATCTGATTGGCTGTGGGGAAGCAGGATCCTGAGCAATATGGGCCCTTGGTCTGATCCAGAAGGTCTCTTCAAGAAGCAGTAGAGAGAAGAAATTGGATTTATACGCCACCCTTCACTTGGAGTTTCAGAGCGGCTTACAAACTCCTTTCCCTTCCCCTCCCCACAACAGACACCCTGTGAGGTAATTGGGGCTGAGAGAGCTCTGGCAGAAACTGCTCTTTTTCGAGAACAGCTCTGACAGAACTCTGGCCTGCCCAAGGTCATCCAGCAGCTGTGAGTGGAGGAGTGGGGAATCAAACCCAGTTCTCCCAGATTAGAGTGCGCACTTAGCCGCTACACCAAACTGGCTCCCAACTCAAAACTGACTCTCACACAAAGCTGGTTCTTCAGATACCTTTAGGCAAATACCTTCCTAAACCGCTATTCCAAATTCCCAGTGGAGCTTCTGCCAAATTCTACTCCTGGAACAACCTTTCCCTGTGGCCTCAATGTTCTTTTGTTTTTTGTTGAAATCTAGCCTGCGAAAGAGTTCTGCATCACTCTAAAGCTGGCGCACTTCTTTATGACTGTCCCCTGGTCCAAATAAAAAACCCCACCTGCTCCTGGCTCAACACATCTGCATTATAAAAAAAACCCTGCAGCCTAATAAAAAACCCACCTGCAATCCCAACACATCTGCACTGTGCAGGGGGCTGGACTAGATGATCCTGGAGGTCCCTTCCAACTAGACGATTCTATGATTCTTTCTACAATGTTGTAACTGCCACCACCTCCAATGGGAAATGTCCAAGGGGCGCCTGGTAGAACCCTGGATTTGAGTTCAGTAGCACCTTAGAGACCAACCGGATTTTAGCGATCTGAGCTTTCGGAAGTGAAAGCATACCGTCTCACACAGTGGCTTCAACCAGTTCCTCTGGAGGGCTAACCACAGGGCAGAGAGGCTGAGGCCTTCCCCTCAGAAGAACATCAGAAGAGCCCTGCTGGATCAGACCAGTGGGGGTCCATTTAGTCCAGCATCCTGCCTCACACAGGGGCCCGCCAGTTCCTCTGGAGGGCCAACAACAGGGCAGAGAGGCCGAGGCCTTCCCCTCATAAGAATATCAGAAGAGCCCTGCTGGATCAAATCAGTGAAGGTCCATCCAGTCCAGCATCCTGACTCACACAGTGGCCTCAACCAGTTCCTCTGGAGGGCCAACCACAGGGCACAGAGGCCGAGGCCTTCCCCTCATAGGAACATCAGAAGAGCCCTTCTGGATCAGACCAGTGAGGGTCCATCTAGTCCAGTATCCTGTCCAACACAGTGGCCTCGAGCAGTTCCTCCAGAGGGCCAACAGCAGGGCACACAGGCCGAGGCCTTCCCCTCATAAGAACCTCAGATGAGCCCTGCTGGATCAGACCAGTGTGGGTCCATCTAGCCCAGCATCCTGTCTCAAGCAATAACAGGGCAGAGGGCCCGAGGCCTTCCCCTCATAAGAACCTCAGATGAGCCCTGCTGGATCAGACCAGTGAGGGTCCATCTAGCCCAGCATCCCATCTTACACAGAAGCCAGCCAGTTCCACTGGAGGGCCAACAACTGGGCATAGAGGCTGAGGTCTTCCCCTGATGTTGCCTCCTGGCTCTGGGATTCAGAGGATTTGTGGCTCTGAATGTGGAGGTTCCCCTCAGCCACCATGGCTAGTAACTGTTGCTGGAAATATAGAGGATAAGTCTCTATCTATCTATCTATCTATCTATCTATCTATCTATCTATCTATCTATCTATCTATCTATCTCCCTCCCTCCCTCCCTCCCTCCCTCCCTCCCTCCCTCCCTCCCTCTGAAAGCTGTTTATTCCTGTGGCCATCACTACACCCTCCGGCAGCAAATTCCACATTTCAATGACTTGAGAGTTCCTCCACAGCTCAAGGCGGTCTCCATTCCTACTCGTATCGGACAAAGGGAGTTTTGACTCTCGAAAGCTCATACCCTGAAAATCGTCTTGGTCTCCAAGGTGCTCCTGGACTCAAATGTAGCTGTTCTACTGCAGATGGGACACGGCTTTCCTCTGAAACTATATCTGTGGACTAGGAAGACAGAGCCTGGACTCCGACTTGAGTGGCTGAACAGAGCAGGGAGTGGGCAGAAGGCAGAGCGCCATCCCTCCGTGGGACGCTGGCCACCATCTGCTGGGCATCCCCGCGCCTGTGGATTTGTGGGAATCTTGCCGAGGCTGCTGTGCCGGAGAGAGTGAATCTTCTTCTGATACAACGGAAGACAAGGCCAAGGAGGCCTCTCCTCGGAGGGATGGTGGCTCAGCGGTAGAGCAATCCTTCCTGGGCATCTAGAGCTAAAAGGACCGGGGCAGTAGGTGACGTGCAAGACCTCCACCTGAGACCCCGGAGAGCTGCTGGCAGTCTGAGTAGACAATCCTGACTTGAATGGGCCAAGGGTCTGAGTCAGGAGGTGGCAAGTTCGTGAGTGTTAAACCCTTATTCAACCTGTATCCTGTCCTCCATCACCCCAGCATTTTCTATCTGGCTCTGGTATCAGAAGTGAGGCTGTGACTGGCCCGTAGCGACGGCGGGGCCTTTGGGAGCTCAGCCCCCTTCCTTAAAGAAGAAAAGAAGAGAATTGGATTTATTCCCCGCCCTTCACTACCCAAAGGAGTCTCAGAGTGGCTGACAATCTCCTTTCCCTGCCTCTCCCCTCCCCACAACAGACACCCTGTGAGGTAGGCGGGGCTCTGACAGAAACTGCCCTTTCAAGGACAGCTCCTGTCAGAACCATGACTTGCCCAAGGTCATCCAGTAGCTGCAAGTGGAGGAATCGGGAATGAAACCCGGTTCTCCCAGATTAGAGTCCGCACACTTAATCACTGCACCAAACTGGCCAGCCCTCTTTCTTAAAGGGCCCCCTCTTCTTAACCCCACCCACCGCTTCTTCTCAAAAGCATTTAAAGGGACCCTTTAAATGCTTTTGAGAAGAATTGAGGGGTACATGCTCCTCTCCCTCCCCTCCTGCAAGCTTTAAAGGGCCCTCCAGCTGACTGGTGGGCCACGAACTCCCTGCTGATCAGCTGAAAGTCCATTTAAAACTTGCAGAAGGGGAGGAAGAGGGGTGTGTGCCAACCCCCCCTTCATCATGGCAAATAATGGCAGCCCCACCAGAAAAATTTTTGCCCCACACACTGCAATATCCTGGCTGCGGGAGAGGCTAGGGGGAGGGAAGAGCTCCACACACCTCTGTCTCTGCAACTGAAATATCATTCCCTCACCTTGATATACAAACGGGTCAGACCCCAGTCGGAGCAGATGGGTCCGCTATCCTTCCACGTCTCAACTGGGAAGCCATGAAGCTGCCTGGCACGGGGTCCGACCACTGGCCTGTCAAGCTCAGTACCTTCTCCCCCAAAGGGACTCGGGGTCCTGTCGGCCTCTGATGAGGAACACCGAAGGATCGTCTACGTGCCGAGTGGGTTCTCCCCCCCCCCCGACCTGTCCTCGTTTGCCGTATGGTTTCAGGAGATCTTGAACACGCTCCTTTGCTTTGTGAACTTAACGGGCTGAGACAGTCCACGGGGATTTCAGCGAGGAAAAAGTAGGCCGCATGAGGCAGCGTGGGCAGGAGAGTGGATTTTAGTCCATGGAGCCTTCCCCATCCATTTATTTAAAATATGTCTCTGTCACTTTCTCACAGACCTGCTTCGCAAGCCCGAATTACTCAGATTCCCTCTTCTGCCCAAGGACACGGAGGCTGATCTGCTATGGGGAGGGAGTGAGGACTCAACTGGCTATGCTCCTCCTCGGCCTGGAAGGGAGGAGACAGAACTTCAGGAGAGCTCTGCTGGGTCAAACCAGTGAGGGTCCATCTAGTCCAGCATCCCATCTCTCACAGTGGCCTCAGCCAGTTCCTCCGGAGGGCCAGCAAAAGGGCAGAGAGGCCGAGGCCTTCCCCTCATAAGAACATCAGAAGAGCCCTGCTGGATCAGCCCAGTGATCCATCTAGTCCAGGCTCCTGTCTCACACAAGGGCCAACCAGTTCCTCTGGAGGGCCAACCACAGGGCAGAGAGGCTGAGGCCTTCCTTTCATAAGAGCATCAGAAGAATCCTGCTGGATCAGGCCAGTGAGGGTCCATCTAGCCCAGTATCCCGTCCCACACAGTGGCCTCAACCAGTTCCTCTGGAGGGCCAACAACAGGGCAGAGAGGCCGAGGCCTTCCCCTCATAAGAACATCAGAAGAACCCTGCTGGATCAGACCAGTGAGGGTCCATCTTGTCCAGCATCCCGTCTCACATAGTAGCCAACCAATTCCCCTGGAAAGCCAACAACATGGCACAGAAGCCAAGGCCTTCCTCTCAAAAGAACATAAGAGGAGCCCTGCTGGATCAGACCACTGGTCCATATAATCTAACATTCCATCTCACAGAGTGGCCACAGTTCCTTTGGAGAGCCAACAACAGGGCTTGAAGGCTGAGGCCTTTTCCTGATAAGAACATAAGAAGAGCCCTGCTGGATCAGACCAGTGAGGGTCCATCTAGTCCAGCATCCCGTCTCACACAGTGGCCTCAGCCAGTTCCTCCGGAGGGCCAGCACAAGGGCAGAGAGGCCGAGGCCTTCCCCTCATAAGAGCATCAGAAGAGCCCTGCTGGATCAGCCCAGTGATCCATCTAGTCCAGGCTCCTGTCTCACACAGTGGCCTCAACCAGTTCCTCTGGAGGACCAACCACAGGGCAGAGAGGCTGAGGCCTTCCTTTCATAAGAGCATCAGAAGAATCCTGCTGGATCAGGCCAGTGAGGGTCCATCTAGCCCAGTATCCCGTCCCACACAGTGGCCTCAACCAGTTCCTCTGGAGGGCCAACAACAGGGCAGAGAGGCCGAGGCCTTCCCCTCATAAGAACATCAGAAGAACCCTGCTGGATCAGACCAGTGAGGGTCCATCTTGTCCAGCATCCCGTCCTCACATAGTAGCCAACCAATTCCCCTGGAAAGCCAACAACATGGCACAGAAGCCAAGGCCTTCCTCTCAAAAGAACATAAGAGGAGCCCTGCTGGATCAGACCACTGGTCCATATAATCTAACATTCCATCTCACAGAGTGGCCACAGTTCCTTTGGAGAGCCAACAACAGGGCTTGAAGGCTGAGGCCTTTTCCTGATAAGAACATAAGAAGAGCCCTGCTGGATCAGAGCAGTGAGGGTCCCTCTAGTCCAGCATCCCGCCTCACACAGGGGTCTCAACCAGTTCCTCTGGAGGGCCAACAACAGGGCAGAGAGGCCGAGGCCTCCCCCTCATAAGGACATTAAGAAGAGCCCAGCTGGGTCAGACCAGTGAGGGTCCATCTAGTCCAGCCTCCTGTATCGCGCAGTGGCTTCAACCAGTTCCTCTGGAGGGCCAACAACAGGGCCGAAGAGGCCAAGACCTTCCCCTGATGTTGCCTCCTGGTGCTAGGATTCAGAGGTTGACTACCTCTGAACATGGAGGTTCCCCTCCATCGCCATGACTAGTTGCCACTGACCTATACTCCATGTATCTGCCTAACCCCTTTTAGAGCCATCAGTGCCTGTGGCCATCCCTACCTCCTCTGGCAGTGAATCCCACACTTTAATCATTTATTGAGAGGGAATGAGGTGACTCGCCTCGACCAGATGTTATAGCTGGAAGTCCTGCCCCCTACCCACCCTATACCGGGGGCGGGGGGGAACAAAGTTGGAGGTCCGAAGCAGGAGGAGACATGCTCTTACCTTGGGGGCTAAGAGTGAGAGAGAAATTCATGCTGGGGAAGCCAAAAGAAAAAAAGAGAAATTATAAAAAGGCAGATTGGGGGGGGAGGAGAGGGAGGCAGGCAAAACAGGGCAAAGGGAGAAACCAAGAACGATGCGGGGGGGGGGGAATCGGAACAGGCTACGGGGCTGAGAGAGGCATTTTCTAGAGGGGACAGCACAGCGGGGGATCTTGGGAGAGGGCTAGAAAAGGATTCCCGTGGTTTCCGAGAAGAGGCAACACAACACAGAAGCATGCACAGGCACCCCACCCAAAAGAAATCCGCTCCTGCAAGGACCGCAGCCCCCTATTAATTCCCCCCCCCCGGTGAAGGCAATTCAGCCAGTGGGTACTGCAGGTCTAACTGCTGGCTGTATTTAAAACCAAAGACTCAGGGACCCAACACTGGGAAAGTACAGTAACTCATTAGCTGGGAAGCCCCAATCCAAATCTTGCCTGTATTGGCTACAGGAATATAATGGCTAAGAGCCTCCTTGTTTGTCAGGAAGCCCCACCCCCGGTCCCAATCTCACCTCTGCCCCAGACATAATAGATACCCTTGGCAAGCCATTCAAGTTCTGCTTCTGCCTCTACAACGTGGGGGGATAATAAAATTGGCCCACTTTGCAAGGCCGTTGTGAAGATGACCGTGATCATGCAGGTGAAGCACTTGGAATACTCCAAAGCACTAGACCGGTGCTAAAGACTGTGATGACATGGTGCCACCCCCATCTTCACAGGTTAGAAAATGATTTCACTGGTTTCCAAGGAAAGACAACACGGCGGGGAGATGTCCACAGGCATCCCACCCAAAAGAAATCCTCTCCTGCAAACACCGCAGCCCCCCAACTGTCCCCTGGAAAAGTGAGTTCAGCAAATGGGTACTTCAGGGCCAAATGCTCACCATATTTACACCCAGAGGTTCAGGGGCCCCATACTGGCATGGTGCCACAGCTACTGAAGCGGGAAGCCCCAACAGAAATCTTGCCTGTGCTGGTTGCTGGATAATGGCTTAAAATTTATTTATTTACTTATTACGCATTTATTAATCGCCTAATCCCCACAATTGTGGGGCTCTAGGCGATGTACAGATTTTAAAGCCATAAAAACATAAAACCATATTCAGCATATTATACAATAATTAGAAGCAAGTGGTGAAAATTTTTGCAGTTCCCTCCCATATCTGGTCCGTGAGTGCTTCGTAAGCACGGAGAGGGAGTAAACTCCACGAAGAAAAGGGACCTAGGGAGGGTGCCAGCCATAATGTAAATCATCGCTGTCCTCGACCAAACACCTGGCGGAACATCTCCACCTCACAGGCCCTGCGGAATTCCGTAAGATCCCGCGGGGCCCTGATGTTATTTGGCAGAGAGAGCCTCCAGGTCGGGGCCAGGCAATTGCGAGGCAGAAAGCACCCCACCCTCCCAGTTCCAATCTCACCCTGCCCCAGGCACATTAGGTAGCCTTAGACCAGCAATTCAGGCTCCGCCGCTGCATCTGCAATAACAAAACCGGCCCGCCTCGCAAGCTCGCTGTAAAGACACCAGAAGTAATGTGGGCAAAGCCCTTGGAACGTTCCAAAGCACTAGACTGGGGTGAAATACTGTCATGACACCATGCCGCCCCCATTTTCTCGCACCGGGAAGGGACAGGTGGAGAAAGCCCCCTCCCCTCTCAAAACGAAACTCGTACCTGACGTGAGAGAGATGGGGACCACGGTGTTGAGGATGATGATGTACGACCAGAAGGAGAGGAAGCCAGAGAAGAAGGCACTGTCGACCGCCTCGTCCCAGGGCAGGTAGATCTGGAAGCAGGCGCCCACCTCGTACTCCCAGATGGAGTTGCCGATGGCCAGGATCACGCCCATGCACACGAGGAAGCCGAAGATCTGCCCACGCGTGTTTGTGGGGGGGAGCAGCGGAAAAGAAGAGCGAGAGAGAACGGGGAAAGGATCAGATTCAGAGGAGAGCGATGCCCCCAGGCTATCGTTCGTCGGAGAAGGGTCTTTTGCAGGCCGCGACCGGCAAATGGGCCAAATAAACCAGTGGCTGTGGCTGTGCCTTCTCCGTGGTGGCCCCCATCTTGTGGAACGGCTTTTGTATCTGACGAAGGGAGCTTTGATTCTGGAAAGATTCGCACCCCCCCCCCCCCAAAAAAAAAAAAAAAAATCTTGTTGGTTTCCAAGGTGCTACTGGACTTGAATCTATATGGCCGGGGGCCTGCCTACCTGAGGAACCGCCTTTCCCTATATGTGCCCCAGAGAGCACTGAGGTCGGGGACCCAACACCGCCTGACTGTCCCTGGCCCGAAAGACACCAGACTGGCCAGTATGAGGGCCAGGGCCTTTTCAGTGGTGGCTCCACACTGGTGGAACGAGCTCCCGGAAGACATCAGGGCCCTGCGGGACCTTTTGCAGTTCCGCAGGGCCTGTGAAACGGAGCTCTTCCGCCAGGCCTTTGATTAGGAGCCGGGGCTCAGACGAATGAATTATCGTAAATTGAGCAGGCCACGGCCCTATATTACTATGCTGGATATGGCCTTTCTTCCTTGGACCATGTATAGATGTTCATATATCGCCGCCATCTGTATATATGAGCACCGTATGTGATTGTTTTAATTTGTAAATGTGAACTTCCACTGTATTTATTGTTTTTATTGTATGTTATGTAAGTCGCCTTGAGCCAACGCTATACCGGCTAGGTGGGATATAAATGGAAAGTAAGTAAATAAATATAAATAAATCTTGCTGCCCTCAGAAACGGTCCATTATCAGTACTGGAAAGCTGGACATTTTCAGTAGGAAAGAGTTAAGAGTCTAGGAGAACCTAAAAGCAGCCGTTCTCAACCTGTGAGTCCCGACCCCTTTGGGGGCCGAACGACCCTTTCACAGGGGTCGCCTAAGACCAGCGGAAAACACATATTGTTTTCGCGATTAATCACTATGCTTTAATTATGTTCAATTTGTCACAATGAAAATACATCCGGCATATCAGATATTTACATTACGATTCATAACAGCAGCAAAATTGCAGTTATGAAGTAGCAACAAAAATAATTTTATGGCCGGGGGTCGCCACCACATGAGGAACTGTATTAAAGGGTCGTGGCATTAGGAAGGTTGAGAACCACTGCCTTAAAGGCTAACAAAATTGGCGGCAGGGGAAGGAGGAGGAGGAGATTGGATTTCTACCCCGCCCTTCACTGCCCAAAGGCGTCTCAGAGTGGCTTACAAACTCCTTTCCCTTCCCCTCCCCACAACAGACACCCTGTGAGATAGAAGAGGTGGAGCTTGGATTTATACCCCGCCCTTCACTGCCCAACGGAGTCTCAGAGCGGCTTACAGACTCCTTTCCCTTCCCCTCCCCACAACAGACACCCTGTGAGATAGAAGAGGTGGAGCTTGGATTTATACCCCGCCCTTCACTGCCCAACGGAGTCTCAGAGCGGCTTACAGACTCCTTTCCTTCCCCTCCCCACAACAGACACCCTGTGAGATAGAAGAGGTGGAGCTTGGATTTATACCCCGCCCTTCACTGCCCAACGGAGTCTCAGAGCGGCTTACAGACTCCTTTCCCTTCCCCTCCCCACAACAGACACCCTGTGAGGTAGAAGAAGAAGAAGAGATTGGATTTATACCCCGCCCTTCACTGCCCAAAGGCGTCCAAGAGCGGCTTACAAACTCCTTTCCGTTCCCCTCCCCACAACAGACACCCTGTGAGGTAGAAGAGGTGGAGATTGGATTTATACCCCGCCCTTCACTGCCCAAAGGTGTCTCAGAGCGGCTTACAAACTCCTTTCCCTTCCCCTCCCCACAACAGGCACCCTGTGAGGTAGGTGGGGCTGAGAAAACTTCTGACAGAAACTGTCCTTGAGAGAACAGCTGTGCCAGAGCTTGTGACTGACCCAAGGTCACACCAGCAGCTGCAAGTGGAGGAGTGGGGGAATCAAACCCGGTTCTCCCAGATAAGAGTCCGCACACTTAACCACTGCACCAAACTGGCTCTCTGGAGGAGCTTTCCTGGGCCTCTGAAGAAGTGAGCAGCGACGCTGAAGAAGCGAGTATCTGAAGTGGTATCCGAAGAAGTGAGCAACGACTCACGAACATTTGCACCCCGCCACGTATGTTGTTCGTCTTTAAGGGGCTGCTGGACTCTGGCTCTTTTTGGCTGCTACAGACAGACTTTAACACGGCTCCCCATCTGGATCTATCTGAAGAAGTGAGCCGTGACTCACGAAAGCTCCTACCCTGCCACAAATTTGGTTGGTCTTTAAGGTGCTGCTGGACTCTTGCTCTTCTACTGCTGCTACGGACAGACTAACATGGCTACTCATCTGGATCTATCTGAAGAAGTGAGCGGTATGGAGCAGAAGTCCATCAGTGGCTATTAGCCACAAGGTATAGATAGGGACTCTGGGGCAAGTGAGGCTCTGTATTCTTGGTGCTTAGGGGGGCAGCAGGGGGAGGGCTTCTAGTGTCCTCCTGGCCCCACTGCTGGACCTCCTGATGGCCCCTGGTATTTTTGGCCACTGGGTGACAGAGTGTTGGACTGGGTGGGCCATTGGCCTGATACAACACGGGCTTCTCTGATGCTCTTGTGTTCTTATGACTCACGAAAGCTCCTACCCTGCCACAAATTTTGTCAGTCTTTAAGGAGAAGAAGAAGAAGAAGAAGAAGAAGAAGAAGAGGAAGAGGAAGAGGAAGAGGAGGAGGAGGAAGAGGAGGAGGAGGAAGAGGAGGAGGAGATTGGATCTATACCCTGCCCTTCACTACCCAAGGGAGTCTCAGAGGGGCTTACAATCTCCTTTCCCTTCCCCTCCCCACAGCAGGCACCCTGGGAGGTAGGTGGGGCTGAGAGAGCTCTGACAGAAACTGCTCTTTTTCAAGAACAGTTCTGCCAGAACTATGGCTTGCCCAAGGTCATCCAGCAGCTGTGAGTGGAGGAGTGGGGAATCAAACCCGGTTCTCCCAGATTAGAGTCCACGCACTTCACCACTACACCAAACTGGCTCTCAGGACTTTTCTGCTGCTACAGACAGACTCAACACGTTTATCCACCTTAGACATTTTCAGTTACGCAAAATGGCTTTCTCAGAGCTGGCTCTTCTGTTGATCTCTTGCTCAGATTTTTTTCCGACACAGTTTGCCTCTTTAATGGTAAAAGGGCACAGACTCCACCTCTGCTGTGAAAGTACCGCTGTACATCAGGGGTCCCCCAACCTTTTTGAGTCTGTGGGCACATTTGGAGTTCTGAAACAGCAGGGTGGGTGCTGCTGGTGGGTGCAGCAACAAAATGGCTGCCACGAAATGGCTGCCTCAGGAGGAGCCAGACACAAAATGGCTGCCAGGGCTCCCCTTCAGTCACACGGTGAAGATCCTTGTGCTGTGGTGGCAGCTGCTGCCAAAGCAACGTTTTTAAAAAACTTGCCCAGCCAATCAAATCTCCAGTAGCCAATCAGAAGCCTAGCTGGGCCAAAGCCCTACCTGGACCTGCCCACTTTCTAAAAACACTTGGCAGGCTCCTCTAAGCCTTGTGAGCAAAAATGCTACTTGGTGAGCTACTGGCATAAAAGTTGCGAGCGAGCGATTTGGCTACTGCATACATTCGTTTGCTCTGGAGCCATCCTTCCGGAGCTAAGACAAAGATGTGTGAGCTGGAGGCTAAAAACTGTGAGCTAGCTCACACTCCTTCAGCCTAGAGGGAATACTGGTCAGCAGTTACCCTGGCACCCACGGGCATCACACTGGAGATCCCTGCAGTATGTCTAGATACAATGAAGGCCTTTCCAGTTCCTAACATTGTCATTCTCGAGAGGAAGAAAAGAGATGAAACTGTTGTTGTTTTTTTAAAAGGTTCCGATTGGCAGAAAAGCCGTAAAGCCAACCGAACTGGCAGCAAAGCGACTTCAGAGAATGAGACAGTAAAACAGCAGTGGTGGGGCGGGGGAGTTATGAAACAATCCACCAGCTCAGCAGCAAACAAAACCCTTGGGCATCAATGAAATCAGCCGTTAAATGCAGTGAAAAACAGCCAAAGAGAGCTATAAAACCTCTTTATCAGCAGTGTACCGAAAACATTAAGGGGGGGAAAAAATCGCTGAAACAAGGAAAAGAACACATAAACTAGCTCCTAGGAGATGGCAAAATATATATATATATGTATATATTTAAAGTTTTGCCCAGGCAGCTAAATTCGGAAGGCGTCATGAGCACGACAGCAGGGAGTTCCGCAAATAAGCAAGGGGGCCAACACCGAGCAGGCCAAGTCCCTCGTGTCGGCCCGCCTCGTTTGAGTACACTCAGTTTGGGTTTCGGACGCGGATCTCAACATCTGGACAGGTTCCAAGAGGAAGACACAGCCCCGATTAATTTGGGACTTGAAAGGGGAGCACCCGCGCTCTGAGCGGCAGATCCTTCAGAACTGGCAAGGTACATTCTTGCGCCAAGACAACGCTGTCTTCTGCTTTGCTAAGTATAGGAACTGCGGCGACGGGGGGACGGACGGACGGGGACGACTTGGAGAAAGGAGGGAGCTCACCTACCCAAAGCACCAGGGTGTTCATTAAACGATCAATACTCGTCCTCTTGAATTTCGTGCGCCCGCTGTTCTGCATCAGTTTGGTGTCCGGACCTGGAGGAAGGAGGGTGGAAATGTGAGTAGGGTGGTGGAAGTTCTTCCAGCAGGGCTGCGGCCCAGGATCTAAGAACAGCAGAAAATACACACAGACCGTGCCAGATCAGACCCGAAGGACCACGGAGAGCAGTATCCCATTCCCTGTCTATGATGGAAGCTAAGCAGGGTCAGGACTTGGATGGGAGACCGCCAAGGAAGACTCCGCAGAGGAAAGCAATGGCAAACCACCTCTGCTTCTCACTTGCCTTGGAAGCCCCTTGCTGGGGTTGCCATAAGCTGACAGCACTTATATGCATACAGATCTTGTCAGATCTCAGAAGCTAAGCAGGGTTGGTACTTGGATGAGTGACCACCAAGGACGGCTCTGCAGAGGAAGGCAATGGCGAACCACCTCTGCTTCTCACTTGCCTTGGAAGCCCCTTGCTAGGGTTGCCATAAGCTGACAGCACTTATACATACACAGATCTTGTCAGATCTCAGAAGCTAAGCAGGGTTGGTACTTGGATGAGTGACCACCAAGAACAGCTCTGCAGAGGAAGGCAAGGGCAAACCACCTCTGCCTCTCGCTTGCCTTGGAAGCCCCTTGGCTGGAGACACCATAAGCCTGCTGCGACTTGACGGCACCTATATGCATAATCCTTACACCAGCCCTGTAAGGCAGGACAGTATTGTAAGTCCGGCCTTGCAAGCGGTGCTGCTGAGGCTGAGAGGGGCTTGCCCCCAGCCAGCTAGTGAATTCACGGGTGAGGCAAGGTTCAAACCCTGGACTCTGCAGTGTGTTTTTCTTTCTTCAATAAAGAATCAGGTGCATCAGTGCCCGATCCCCTTTGGATGAGCCAAAAAAGAGAGAGTAGCACTCCAGATGTGACTTTTAGGCAGCTGGTGACTGAACATAAATCAGCCACTATCACAAGGCCCCTAAATTGATGGTGCGACCTCATTTGGAATACTGTGTACAATTCTGGTCACCGCATCTCAAAAAAGATACTATATAATTGGAAAAGGTGCCGAAAAGGGCAACTAAAATGACTAAGGGGATGAAACACCTTCCCTATGGAGATAGGTTAAAGAGGTTAGGGCTCTTGAACTTCGAGAAATGACGATTGAGGAGTGATAATAGTACAGACTTAAAAAATCATGCATTGGACAGAGAAAGTAGAGAAAGGAGTACTTTCCTCCCTTTCTCACAATACAAGAACTCGTGGGCACTCTATGGAATTGCTGAGCAGTTGGGTTGGAATGGATAAAAGGGAAGTCCTTCTTCACCCAAAGAGTCATTAGCACGTGGAGTTCACTGCCACAGGAGGGGTTGGCGGCTACAAGCACAGACCGGAAGAAGAAGGAATAAAGAAAAAAGAAGAAGGAAGGAGAAGGAGGAGAAGGAGGAGAGTTCAATTCATACCCTGCCCTTCACTTGGAATCTCAGAGCGGCTTGCAATCTCCTTCGCCGGCTTCACGTGGAGGAGCGGGAATCAAACCCGCTTCTCCAGATTGGAGTCTGCCCCTCTTAACCACTGCGCCAAATCAAGAGGGGATTGGATCAACATATGGAGCAGAGGTCCTTTAGTGGCTATCAGCCGCAAGGTGTAGAGGGTATTGGTCGAGAAAGAAGTACTTTTCTCCCTTTCTCACAATGCAAGAACTCGTGGGCACTCCATGAAATTGCTGAGCAGTCGGGTCAGAACAGATAAAAGGAAGGACTTCTTCACCCAAAGAGTGATTAACACAAGGAATTCACTGCCACAGGAGGTGGTGGCAGCTACAAGCATGGGCAGTTTCAAGAGGGAATTAGATAAACATCTGGAGCAGAAGTCCATCAGTGGCTATTAGCCACAGGGTATAGATGGGAACTCTCAGTCTGGGGCAGGTGATGCACTCTATTCTTGGTGCTGGAGG
>JAPDNY010000001.1:5669415-5683409 GCA_029375565.1 Gekko gecko | reverse complement strand
TCGATGGGACAGTCAGGAGGGCTTCCTCCTGTGGTCTTAGTTCCCTGGCTGGAATGTATGGGAGAAAATGGTCCTTCAGATAAGAACATAAGAGAAGCCAATGTTGGATCAGGCCAGTGGCCCATCCAATCCAACACTCTGTGTCACACAGGGGCCAAAAATACCAGGTGCCATCAGGAGGTCCAGCAGTGGGGCCAGGACACTAGAAGCCCCCCACTGTTGCCCCCCCGGAGCACCAAGAATACAGAGCATCCCTTGCCCCAGACCGAGAGTCCCTATCTATACCTTGTGGCTAATAGCCACTGATGGACCTCTGCTCTATATGCTTATCCAATTCCTTCTTGAAGCCGTCCGTGCTTGTAGCTGCCACCACCTCCTGTGGCACTGAATAGTCCAGTCCCAAGCCATGGGGCTTTAAAGAGCAAAACTAACATCCTGAATTAGAATCAAGAGTGGATCACCATTCATTCATTCATTCATTCATTCATTCATTCATTCATTCGGATTTCTAGCCCTCCCTACCCCGCACAATTGAGCAAACTTCAGCGGACAGCGGAAGACAGGAGGGCCTGGCGTAATCTGGTCCATGGGGTCGCAAAGAGTCGGACTCGACTGTGCGACTGAACAGCAACAACAACCCCGCACAGTAGGGCTCAGGGAGGGTCACAACAACAAATATACAGAACTCATTTAGTGGGCAGTGTAATTGCTGTTCCCAGGAAATGGCCCCAACCAGTAGTCTCGCCACAGCATTCTCCACAAGCTGTGGCTTCTGGACACTCTTCAAGGGTAGCCCCAAGTAGAGTGCATCGCAGTAGTCCAGTCTTGAAGTAACTAAGGCATGGACCACTGTGGCTGAATTCTTCCTTCCCTGTTCGTGTCATACCTAGAAGGTATCAGCCAGGAGTAAGGAGCCTCGTGGTGGAACAAGAACTAGTCCAGATGATATATCCTGTTGATTTCTTCCTCTCCAGGAAATGAAGGTAGCCCAGCGGGTGGCCCAGAAGTACTCGTCGGTACCAGACATGTGGGCCAAATGCCTCCTGGGGCACTGCTACGGCCTGTGGTTCATCGCCCTGCCAACCTACGTGCGTGGTGCAGCCTCCAAGGTGCGGGCCCTGCAGACGGCATATGAGGTGCTCAAGCAAATGGAGACCAAGAAGGTGGTGCTGCCGGATGAGGTAACGCAGCTTTGTTTCTCCGCGCCCGACCCTGTTCTTTAATCCTCCCTGTCTCTTGAGAGCCGGTGTGGTATAGCGAACAGAGTGGCGGACTGTGACTCTGGGTTCAAGTGCACACTTCTGCCACGGAAGCTTGCTGGGTGACCTTGTGCCAATCGCAAACTCTCAGTCTGGCCTTCCTCACAGGGTTGTTGTGATAAAGCAGAGGAGGGGAGAACCCTGTTCCGTGAGCCGCTTTGAGTCCCGACTGTGGGGAGGAAAGTGAGAGAGAACTGAATAAATGTATGCAAAAAATAAAAGCAAATGGGTCTTTCCCCATAACAGGGGAGGCTGCTGTTCTTCCTAAAGCGGTGGCTCTCAAACTGTGGGTCGGTTGCTGCAAGTGGGGCGTGGCTTCTTCACTTGATGGGTCATGAGGTCAGGAGGGGAGGGGAGAAACGGGGAATAGGGGAGGGAGGGTTTGCCTCTGCATAATATGTGAAATGCAGTGACCGGAGTGGTCCGGGCAAGGCCAATTTCGTCAGATCTCGGAAGCTAAGCAGGGTCGGCCCCGGTCAGTATTTGGATGGGAGACAGGGTCAGCAGATCCTACCTGGATGGGGACTCCAAGGTCCGTTCCAGGGTCTTTTGCTTTGAGCACTGCGATGGCATCACCCAGAAGTGATGCCATCGTGTCATCATTGAATTGTGTATGTGTGACACTCTAGTTTTTGAGCCCAATTTTACCATAGAGTTTTGCCCAAAAACTAGAGTGTCACCCCTCCAACATCAGTGACATGATGACGTCACTTCCGGGTGACGTCGTTACGTTGTGTTCAGAGCATTTGAAGGTGGGGTTCTCCTCTGGAGAGCCAGTTTGATGTAGTGGTTAAGTGTGCAAACTCTAATCTGGGAGAACCGGGTTTGATTCCCCACTCCTTCACCTGCACCTGGCTGGATGACCGTGGGCAAGCCATAGTTTTGACAAGAGCTCTCTCAGCCCCACCTACCTCACAGGGTGTCAGTTGTGGGGAGGGGAAGGGAAAGGAGTTTGTAAGCCGTTCTGAGACTCCTTTGGGTAGTGAAGGGCGGGGTATAAATCCAATCTCTTCTTCTTCTTCTACCTCGCAGGGTGTCTGTTGTGGGGAGGGGAAGGGCAAGGAGTTTGTAAGCCGCTCTGAGACACCTTTGGGTAGTGAAGGGCAGGGTATAAATCCAATCTCCTCCTCCTCCTCCTCCTCCTCCTCCTCCTCCTCCTCCTCTTCTTCTTCTTCTTCTTCTTCTTCTTCTTCTTCTTCTTCTTCTTCTTCTTCTTCTTCTTCTTCTTCTTCTTCTTCTTCTTCTTCTTCTTCTTCTTCTTCCACCTCACAGGGTGTCTGTTGTGGGGAGGGAAGGGAAAGGAGTTTGTACCCCTGCCCAGACCGGGGCCTGACAACTCTAATGGGAGACCACCAAGGAAGTCCCCAGTTGCTATGCAGAGGCAGGCAGTGGCAGACCCACCTCTGTTCGTCTTTTGCTCTGAAAGCCCTTTGGGGTTGTCAGAAGGTGGCTGCAACTTGACGGCACTTTCCACCACCAGAATTTGCAACGGGGTCTTGCCCTGACCTCTGTGGTCCAGGTTGGCCCGATCTCATCTGATCTCAGAGGCTAAGCAGGATCAGCCCTGGTTGGTCGTTGGACGGGGAGACCACCAAGGAATACCAAGGTTTTGACGCAGAGGAAGGCAATGGCGAATCACCTCTGAACATCTATTGCCTTGAACATAAGAACATAAGAACATAAGAGAAGCCAATGTTGAATCAGGCCAATGGCCCATCTAGTCCAACACTCTGTCACACAGCGGCCAAAATATACCAGGTGCCATCAGGAGGTCCAGCAGTGGGGCCGTGAGGAGTTTTATGGAGGGACTGTGTGCAGAAGGTTCCCAGGTTCAGTTCCCGGCACCTCCAGTTGAAAGGACCAGGCGGTGGGTGATACAAAAGGCCTCCGCCTGAGACCCCTGGAGAGCCGCTGCCAGTCTTAGACAAGACTGATGGACCGAGGGTCTGATTCAGTAGAAGGGTGTTTCGTGTGTTCATGTGAGTTGCCATAAGTTGGCTGCAGCTTGACAAGCACGTGTGTGTGTGTGATACAGCCACACAATACGGCCAGTTGCTCAGTAATACTGTACATGAATACATGTTCAGTGTGAAAAATGAAACAGGAGCCACGTTGGCCTATGGTGTGAAGTCCTTGAGTTTTACACTGGAGAGGAGAAAACCAGCATGGAGTTACGTTGGAAAAGTAAAGGTAAAGGTTCCCTTGCTCGAAAGCCAGTCGAATCCGACTCTAGGGGATGCGGTGCTCATCTCCGTTTCCAAGCCAAAGAGCCAGCGCTGTCCGAAGACGTTTCCGTGGTCATGTGGCCGGCATGACTAGACACCCAGGCGCGTGGAACGCTGTTACCTTCCCACCAAAGTGGTACCTATTTATCTACTTGCAATTTCTTGCTTTCGAACTGCTAGGTTGGCAGGAGCTGGAACTAGAGACGGGAGCTCACTCCGTCATGCGGCACTCTCGGGTCTCGAACTGCCGAACTACTTGACCTTCCACAGCCTGCAGTTCAGCATCTTAACCACTTGAGCCACCGCAGCTCCATGTCACGTTGGAAGCGGGGTCCCCAAAAATGCAGTAAATTTAGACACAAATTTAGATAGGCCTGGCTAGGTCCTTTCAGATTCTGTGACCCTCATGGAACTACAGTCCCCAAGGTTTCTGATGAAGTGCAATTGGTTTGCTGGCTTTGATGGGCTGGACTTTCAACCAACCCCTTCATCCCGCCCCCTCCCCCTGCCCCGCCTTCAGGTTTGCTACCGGATCCTGATGCAGCTGTGCGGGCAGTACGGTGAGCCCGTCCTCTCCGTGCGGGTCCTGCTGGAGATGAAACGAGCTGGCATTGTGCCCAACACCATCACCTACGGTTACTACAACAAGGTAAATCAGCGCTTAGTGTGGAAAGGAGAGGGGCTGGATTCCCGCGGAATGCCCCTGTTTCCCCACCCGGGTCTCAAGAGCCTTTCTTGACACAAGGGGTTCTTGTATCACAGCAGGCCCGTAGCGATGGTGGGGCTTTGGGGGGCTCTGCCCCCTTTCTTAAAGGGGATCAGTTGTAATTCTGAGTGTTCTCCACCCCTCACCTGGAGATTGGCAACAGTGGTTTCCCAGGAGGGAATGGCTGGTTGGGAAGGTGGAGTCTATGGCATTGTACCTGTCTGAGGTCCCACCTTTCCTCCTCTGCTTTTTTCAATCATTTTAAAACCTTTTTAAAGGTGTGTGCTCCTTTAGCAGAGTGGAGTGCTGTAGTTGACTGATTCCCACCCTGAGCCCCCGGGGGGAGGGTTTGAGTAGGTGACCTCTAGGCTCCCTTCTAACTCTGTCAAGAAACTGGTCTCCTTTAAGTAAGTTTTTCTGCTTAAGTGTTAGCTTTCTTGACTCTAGACATCATCACCCCCCCCCACCTGCCGGCTTGTTAGCAGAATTGTTGCTTAGGCTGGCAGAAGCGATGAACTTGCAGCAGCTGAGAACTGTCATCAAAAGGGATTTGACAGCTTTCAGTTTAGAGATCTAGCCTGGTCACAGCTTTCTGTTGGCTAAAGGGCTTTTCTTTCTGCCCCGAGAACTTCAGCCCCACCAGGAAAAAAAAATTTGCCCCACAAGCCACAAAATCCCGGCTTCGGGCCTGCATCAAAGGAAGGTGCCCTCCACCACAGGAAAGCGCTGATGCTAGTGGAATGGATCGGCAGGATCCAACCAAATCTCTTCAGCAGGGCTATTTTTGTGCAGGAAGGCACAGGAACGGAGTTCCGGCTGGCTCCCGAGTTGGCCACACCCAGAAGGAACTCATTAGCATAATAGGCCACACCCAACAGCAGAAATTCATTAGGACTGGCTACATTAGGGGTGTGTGGCCTAACATGCAAAGGAGTTCCTGCTACAAAAAAGCCCTGGGTTTTGACAACAAAAAAAAGGAAACAGAATAAGAAGCAAAAGGTGGGTGGGGCTGGATGACCACACTCCTGGTGACATGGGGTGTGGCCTAATAGGCTAATGAGCTGTGCCATCAGGGGTGTGGCCTAATATGCTAATGAGTCCCTGCTGGGCTTTTCTACCAAAAAGCCCTGCTCTTCAGCATTCTCTCCCCTGCAGTGGCACAGTGTCCTATCGCTGCCTCACCCCCACCCCTGGCCTTACCAGCGTGTGAACCTGTCGGTTCGCTCTGGTCACCTTTGGAGGTCCTCTTTGGTTGCGACCGCCATCTTGAGGCGACCTGGATGACCACCCAAGAAAGGGCCTTCTCTGTCGTGGCACCAAACTGTGGAACACCCTCCCAGGGGGATTCATCGGTCTCCCTCTGCGTCTTCCACAAGCGGATGTCTTCCACAAGACTTCTTTGTTTTTTGGCATTCCCCTCAGTAATAGTTATCACCCCCATCGTGCTGGGGGAGAGCCAGTTGGGTGTAGTGGTTAGGAGCAAGGACTCTAATCTGGGAGAACCGGGGTTTGATTCCCCACTCCTCCACGTGCAGCTGCTGGTGTGGCCTTGGGCCAGTCACAAGTTCTCTCAAGAGCAGTTCTCTCAAGAGCGGTTCTCAAAAGAGATCTCTCAGCCCCACCTGCCTCACAGGGTGTCTGTTGGGGGGCGGGGGAGGATTGTAAGCCGCTCTGAGACTTTTGGGTAGCGAGGGGCAGTGCTCCCCCTAAGCTGTGGCGCCTTGTGAGCAAAAATTCTACTTTGTGAGCTACAGGCATGAAAGTTGTGAGCGAGCGATTTGGCTGCTGCATCAATGAGTTTGCTCTGGAGCCCTCCTCACAAAAATGTGTGAGCCGGAGGCTAAAAAACTGTGAGCTAGCTCGCACTGACTCAACTTAGAGGGAACACTGGTGAGGGGTGGGGTATAAATCCAATCTCCTCCTCCTCCTCCTCCTCCCTGTCTCCGATATTGTTTGTTTATTCTTTTTTAACTGAATTATTTTATAATTGTAAATGCTGTTTTTAATTGTTCGAATATTTTAATGTTCACTGCCTTGCGGAACCTGATCGGGTGAAAAGGTGGCTTAGACACGTTTTAAATAAAATAACGAAATTTGTGGCAGGGGGCGAGCTTTCGAGAGTCGCTGACGACGTGAGCTGTGACTCATGAAGGCTTCTCCCCTGCCACAAACGTTGATAGTCTTCAAGGCGTTACTGGACTCTTCCTCTTTTCTGCTGCTACGGACAGACTCACCCGGCTGCCCATCTCAAGTAAAATAAGTAAACAGTGATCGCTTCAGGTGGGCATGGCTCCGAGCTTGTGCTTGATCTATGCGCCCCAAAACACAAAGGTAGAGCTCGGGCGACGGCCATCTGCCATAAAAAACGTACCTGCCCCTTTGAACCCAAAGAAATCTCCTCAGTACTTATCGTCATTCCCCTCCTGACGGCACAACGGTCAGCTTTTCACTTCTCACACGCAGAAAGACATTTCGCTTGGGAGGTCTCCGGACTGTAAAAACTGAGCCTGAAAGAGAACAATATTTAAATAGCCTCCCGTTATTTTGTAATGGCTTTGTTGTGTGTGTGTCCGTTTGTATAAAAGTCCTGTTCCCGCCATTTTCTTTCTCTCTACCACCGTCCCCCCTCCCACTTCAGGCCATTTTGGAGAGCAAGTGGCCCTCGAGTACTCAGGGGGGCCGTCTCCGCTGGGCCAAATTGCGCAACGTCGTGCTGGGGGCGGCCCAGTTCCGGCAGCCATTGCGCCTACGCCAGCGAGACATGGAGGTGCAGAGCATCAGCTCCCAGTCAGGTATGTGGGAAGGGGCTTGGACAGGGCCTACTTCTAACACGTTTTACTTGACGCTGTCGAGGAATCAAGTCACATGTCGAAGGTGTGTGAATTGCGCAGGTGTGACGAAGCAGCGACCGGGAAGTGGGTCAGTGATGGTAAAAAGTTCTTTTGTAAAATCTTCTAAGGCATTTGACCTACGTTACGGACAGTGCTCCCTCTAAGCTGTGGAGTCTTGTGAACAAAAATTCTACTTTGGGAGCAACTGGCTTTAAAGTTGTGAGTGAGCGATTTGGCTACTGCATAAATTAATTTGCTCTGGAGCCCTCCTTCCTGAGCGAAGACAAAAATGTGTGAGCCAGAGGCTAAAAAACGGTGAGCTAGCTCACACTAACTCAGCTTAGAGGGAACAGTAGTTATGGATAATCCCTTCAGCCCGGGTTGGAAAGATGTCGCTGAGAGGTCACTGTGGTTTGGTGACAAAATGGCGGAATGAGGTCACTGTGGTTTGGTGACAAAATGGCGGAATGAGGTCACTGTGGTTTGGTGACAAAATGGCGGCAGGTCACCACATTAGCTGACAGGCAGCAATAATGTGGCCCTTCAAAGTTGTGGGTGTTTGAAAATGGAGCGTTTCCATTTATGTTGACAGAGAGCGGCAGAGGCGCAAGGGCACTGGCCTCCCGGTCCAGATCCAATCTGCAGCGGCAGACGACGTGGTCCGGGTACAGCTTGCGTGAGGGTTTGCCATCAACATCTTTGGTGAAGAGCGGCAGCCTGAGCTTCCCTCAACATGAGGAGGCCTCGGTAGCAGAAGCCGGCATGACCCATGGTGAGTTTGGGGAGGTGGGTGAAGAAGAGCCACTTTTCCAGAGCCAGTAGATAGCAGATGGGACGTAGGCAATGCTAACTTCCATTGTGGGAGAAGATAACATAAGAAGAAGAAGAAGAAGAAGAAGAAGAAGAAGAGATTGGATTTATACCCCGCCCTTCACTGCCCAAAGGTGTCTCAGAGCGGCTTACAAGCTCCTTTCCCTTCCCCTCCCCACAACAGACACCCTGCGAGGTAGGTGGGGCTGAGAGAACTCCTGACAGAAACTGTCCTTGAGAGAACAGCTGTGCCAGAGCTTGTGACTAACCCAAGGTCACATCAGCAGGTGCAAGTGGAGGAGTGGGGAATCAAACCCGGTTCTCCCAGATAAGAGTCCGCACACTTAACCACTACACCAGAACGTATGATGAGCCCTGCTGGATCAGACCAGTGAGGGTCCATCTAGTTCAGCAACCTGTCTCACACAGGGGCCTCAGCCAGTTCCTCTGGAGGGCCAACAGCAGGGCATTAGAGGCCGAGGCCTTCTCCTCATAAGGACATCATAAGAGCCCTGCTGGATCAGACCAGTGAGGATCCATCTAGTCCAGCATCCTGCCCCACACAGTGGCCTCAGCCAGTTCCTCTGCAGGGCCAACAAGAGGGCAGAGAGGCTGAGGCCTTCTCCTCATAAGAACGTGTAAGAAGAGCCCTGCTGGATCAGACCACTTAGGGTCCCTCTAGTCCAGTATCTCAGTCTGGGGCAGGTGATGCCCTCTATTCTTGGTGCTGGAGGGGGCAGCAGTGGGAGGGCTTCTGGTGCCCTGGCCCCACTGCTGGACCTCCTGATGGCTCCTGGTATATTTTGGCCGCTGTGTGACAGAGTGTTGGACTAGATGGGCCATTGGCCTGATTCAACATTGGCTTCTCTTATGTTCTTATGTTCTTATTATGTAGTAGCCCGTCTCACACAGTGGCCTCAACCAGTTCCTCTGGAGGGTTGACAACAGGGCAGGGAGGCCTTCCCCTCAGAAGAACATAAGAAGAGCCCTGCTGGTTTAGACCAGAAGACTGAGGCCCTCCCCTGATAAGAACATCAGAAGAGCCTTGCTGGGTCAGACCAGTGAGGGTCCATCTAGTCCAATACCCTGTCTCACATAGTGACCAGCCAGTTCCTCTGGAGGGCCAGCAACAGGCCACAGAGGCTGAGGCTTTCATAAGGACATAAGAAGAGCCTTGCTGTTTGAGACCAATAGTCCCATCTGCTCCAGCCTCCCGTCTCACACAGTGGCCAACCAGTTCCTCTGCAGGGCCGACAACGGCAGAGAAGCCTTCCCCTCGTAAGAATGTAAGAAGAGGTCTGCTGGTTTAGACCAGTAGGCTGAGACCATCCCCTGATAAGAATATAAGAAGAGCCCTGCTGGATCAGACCAGCGGTCCCTCTAGTCCAGCATCCTGCCTCACACAGTGGCCTCAACCAGTTCCTCTGGAGGGCCAACAACAAGGCAGAGAGGCTGAGGCCTTCCCCTCATAAGAAGATCAGGAGAGCCCTGCTGGATCAGACCAGTGAGGGTCCATCTAGACCAGCATCCTGCCTCACACAGTGATCAGCTGGTTCCCCTGGAAGTCCAACAACAGGGCAGAGAGGCCGAGGCCTTCTTTTATGTTGCCTCCTGGCTCTGGGATTCAGAGGCTCAGTGCCTCCGAATGTGGAGATTCGCCCACTGCCCACTCAATACCTGCTGTCCTCTCTACCTTTCAGCAACCAAGGCGCTGGACCCCAGCAGTGACACGCTCCCTGCCGTGCCCCCCTGGTTACGGGGCCTGCGGGATGGGCCTGGGAGCTCCGAGGACGGGAGCCTGTCGGACGTTAGCAGCTTCCTAACGGACGAGAGTGACCGGTTGACCCTGAGTAGTGTGGACGCCCAGTCCGAAGCGGCCAAGTCGGGGCTGAGCCACACGTCCGAGAACCACGGGAGCGGCACCCCCCGGAGGAGTCTGGCCGCCAAACTGCAGCAGCTGCTGTCTCCCATAAAGCGGCCTTCCCTCAGGCACGCCGCCAGTGTGGAGCGCTCCCAGGCACGCCGCGGGTCTGAGCAGCGCGAGACCCCGCCTCGCCGCAGCCCCCTGGAGGGCCATTTGCTGCTTCCCCGTGAGCGGCCAGGCTCCACCGCCTCTGAGGTAGGCCTGCAGTAGACGTGGGGGGTGCTGTGAGAGGATCTTTTGTCCGATCCCCAGTATGGGGGGGAGCTCACCTCCCGTGGCGTTTCTCCCCTGACAGAGCTCCGTATCCTTGGGCAGCGAATACGATCTCTCGGACACCTCCGTGTGCAGTTTCAACCTCCGCAAATCCAGTGACCGGCTTTCGGAGTCCCCGGCGGTTGAGGTAAGTCCTGGCCGCCGCAGCCTCCCGGTTTCGCCTCTCTCTCCTTTAAAGCTGTCGTTGATACGGCCGGGAAAGCGGCAATGCAGAAAAAAAGAAGTCTCGGTCCTGAACAGCGTGCAGCCTAAAAAAAAGTTAGTCGAATGCAAGAAGAGGGCCGGCAATACAAGCTTAATATATGAAATATATTAAAAGATACATGTATTTATTAAACTAAGGTTTTAAAATTATATGTAAGGGCCCAATCACCCCTCATGTACAAATATCCAATTGTAACACACAAGGGCTGATGGACTTGACCTGTATGTTATAATTGGATATTTGTACATGAGGTGTGATTGGGCCCTTATATATAATTTTAAAACCTTTGTTTAATAAATACATGCACCTTTTTATATATTTCATATATTAAGCTTGTATTGCTGGCCCTCTTTTGCATTCAACTAACAAGTAGATAAATAGGTACCACTTTGGCGGGAAGGTAACAGCATTCCGTGCGCCTTGGTGTTTAGTCATGCTGGCCACATGACCACGGAAATGTCTTCGGACAGAGCTGGCTCTTTGGCTTTGAAACGGAGATGAGCACCGCAACCCTAGAGTCGGTTTCGACTGGCTTTCGAGCAAGGGAACCTTTACCTTTACCTTAATCTTTTTAGGCCCTGAATTCTAGGTTTTAGGTTCAGTGTTCTCCCCCCCCCCCCCCGCCTTTTTGTCCCAGTGTACAGTCTAAGCCAGGGGTCCTCAAAACTTTTTGAGTTTGTGGACACTTTTGGAAGTTTTGGGGGGCACGGCCACAAAATGGCCGCCACAGGAGGTAGAGCAGTGAGGGGGACCCAAAGCAGTTTACCTCGTGCTCCTCTCCTCCATTTCAACCCCACAACAACCCTGTGGAGCAGTTCAGGCTGAGAGCGTACGACTGGCCCACGCTCACCCAGCACGCTTCTGTGGCAGAGCAGGGATTCGAACCTGGGCCTCCCACGTCCTAGTCTGACCCTCTAACCACTAACACCGAGAGCTGAGGTGGGGTGGTGGTTAAGAGTGTCGGACTAGTACCCGGGAGTCCCAGGTTCGAATCCCCGCTCTTGCCCTGGGCTCAGTCTCACTCTCTCAGCCTAATCTACCTCACAGGGTTGTTGTGACGATAAAACGGAGGGAAGGAGGAGGAGGTAAGCCGCCTTGGGGTCCCCACTGGGGAGGAAGGCGGGGCATAAATGAATTAAGCAAATGAGTACGAGCACCACGCCGCCTCTCGTCTTCAAGGCAAAACAAGCCGAAGTTGCTGACGGGACCTTCCGTCACTGCCCCTTCCTCTGGTCGCCGCGGTGGCTTTTCTGACCTCCCTCCCGCCTCCCCTCACTCAGGTGCTGCTGTCCAGCTGTTCGCGGTGCCAAGCCTGCAGCTCGCTGGTGTTCGACGAAGAGGTGATGGCCGGCTGGAGCTCGGACGACTCCAACCTCAACACCACCTGCCCCTTCTGTGCCCGCCTCTTCGTGCCCTTCCTCAGCATCGAGATCCAGGACTTCCAAGCCCTGCCCAGGTTGGGACCTTTCCAGGTGGAGCGTGGGATCTGCTGTTGGGGAGGGGGCCGTGACTTTTGCCCGGAGAAAAAGCTGTAAAATGAGTGTAGTGTAGTGGTTAAGTGCGCGGACTCTAATCTGGGAGAACCAGGTTTGACTCCCCACTTCTCCACTTGCTCTTGCTGGATGGCCTTGGGCAAGCCATAGTTCTGGCACAGCTGTTCTTGAAAAAGAGCAGTTTCTGTCAGAGCTCTCTCAGCCCCACCTATCTCACAGGGTGTCTGTTGTGGGGAAGGGAAAGGAAAGGAGTTTGGAAGCCGCTCTGAGACTCCTTTGGGTAGTGAAGGGCGGGGTATAAATCCAATCTCCTCCTCCTCTTCTTCTTCTTCATTATTACTCTTTGCAGTCACTGTTGCGCTGTGCGTTCTCTTTAACTGCCAGCATTGATCAGGGCTTGGTGTTTTGCATGGCAAGCCTGTATGTGGAATTACAAAAGATCTGACACTTATTCAGTTTTACTTATTTATAGTCCGCCTTTCGCACTCGGACTCAGGATGGATTGTGCAGAGTGAGTCAATACAGTTGACAGGATGGGACGTTCAGTAAACAATGCAATGGGATTAGGGTTGTGGAACCCATTGGAAATCTAAAAGCAGGGCTAAAGCTAAGCATGCCACGTTAAATGTTGCAAAAATTATATAGTAGGATCCTATTTTCCGCAAGTTAAACACTGGGAAAGACAGTAATTCTAGGACCAAGTTGAAGGCAGTAGGAAAAAAGGAAGACACGACATGACTCAATCAAAGAAGACATGACCCTCAGTTTGCAAGATCTGAACAATGTTAATGATAGGATGTTTTGGAGTCATTAATTCATAGGTTCATCATAAATTGGAAGCAGCTTGCTGGTACTTAGCACTAGGGATGGGCCCGAACCACATTTTTGTGGTTTGTTTCAGTTCGTGGCCGAATTGTGAACTGAACCACAAAGTGATACAAACCAAGAGATTGCTTCACAAACTGAAAGGGTTTGTACCAGTTTGTGACCCCTGCTTTCTGCTCCCTGCTCCAAAGCCATATAAACCCCTCCTTTCTGCTCTCCACCAAAAGCGGCAGGGAGCAGAAAACAGGGGTTAAACAGCTTCGAGCCATTTAATCCCCTGCTTTTTGCTCTCTGCGGCTTTTCACGGGGAGCAGAAAGCAGGTGTTCCCCTGTGAAAAGCGCTGGGGGCAGAAAGCTTTCTGCTCCCCACTGCTCAGCTGTTTTTCACGAAGAGCAGCAAGCAGGGGTTTAAATGGCTCAGAGCCTTTTTAACCCCTGCTTCCTGCTCTTCACGAACTGCCTAAACATTCACGGAAGTTTGTGGTGGTTCTTGAGTTTGTGAACTTGGGTTCACGAACCACAAAATCAGCCAAATTTCATCTCAAACTCCATGTGGGGTTATATTACTTTAAGGAAGTTTCTACCCCTCGTGTTTGCAAAAGATCTCTCTGGCAAGCTTGGCCCGGGGCAGATGGTAACACCTCCCTTCCGCCCACCTAGCATCACGGACAGCTCTGATACCAGTTCCGTCTCCTCCGACTGGCCGCGAGACAGCGAAGCGCCGGCCCCAGGGGGCAGGGCCCCGTGCTCAGCGACCGGTACCACTGCCTGTCCCTTGATGAAGCCGAGCCAGAACCTGAGCGGGAATCCAGGGCCGGCTCACTATGCAATGGCTTCACAGAGCCCCAGGTACGTTGCCCTCCTTGACTGATGGGTCCCCTCTAGTAGGGGAGGATGGAAACTGCTAGAGAAAGGAAAATGGGAACTTGCAGCGCCGTCTAGGCAGAGTTTGAGTGTGACCACTCTATGGCACTGAATCCGGCATCCGAAATCACAGCACTGAAAAACCAGTGGGAGAACATCTTCCAGGACATTCCGTTGCTGATCGAAGAGCGGCAGTCCTCAAAACAGAGAAGCTTCAAGGGGAGATTGCAATGTGAGATGACTGAGCCTGACTTCATTCACAAGTTCGGAACAATGGACTCCCCAGGACTGAATAGGGACAGAGGATTCTTGTCTCACCGGAGATGCTAATTTTTTCTGCCCCGAAGCTATTTCCTCCCCTGCTTCAATCAAACATTTTTTGTATTATACATTTGCATTCTGAGTTTCTTCTCCACAACACCCTTTCCCACCTTCTGAGTGGAATACAAGGACTGAGGGATCTCCATTCCTACTTTTATCTGAGGAAGGGATCCTTGGCTCTCAAAAGCTCATCCCCCCAAATACTTGTCGGCAGGGCTCTTTGTAGCAGGTACTCCTTTGCATATTAAGCGCAACACA